>RJWH01001209.1:407333-431460 GCA_004363575.1 Solenodon paradoxus
AGATCCGCAGGATCCAGAGTAGGAACCAGGCCAGGAGAATAATAACCTTCTAGGAGGCCACATGGTTCCTGGCGCAGGGGTGGGGCAGGGCTGAACAGACCATGCAGGGTACAGCCAGGCTGCTGAGAAGGTTCAGACCAGGGAAGGCCTCCAGTCAGGAGCAGCCTCCTAGGTTGCTGTGCCAAACCGCGACTTCCCACAGCAACACCTGCAGGTTCGACTGGCGTGAGTCAGACCGCTGGGCCCCATCCAGACACCTAGAGGGAAGACGGGCTGGAGCAGGCCGCCAAAGGCCCAGTCTGAGCCTGGGGACAGAGGATCCTCCAGAATCAGGTGGCAGAGCCTCATCGGGGTAGAATTCTAGCAGGGGGTTCGACACCCCTGTGATCTCTGTGCTGTGAACCTCCCCCAGGAGCTCAGGTTCCAGATGCTGTTGGCTGCAGTGGGACAGGGAGGGGTGCCAAGAATAAGTGTCCTCTGTGAGGACCTGCAGCGCCCACCCCATCCCCCACAGCCCCGCCCACCCGCCCGCCATCCCGGAGTTGGCTAGGCATTAACGACCATCTCCACCAGGCCACGGGATTTTTGTGGATCCCTTGAGAGGGGAAGCAAGCAGAATGAGCTTTTTTTCTTTCTTCTTTCCCCAGGTGGTTGCAGAAAAGAGAAGTTGGGACAAACAAGTTATATAATGTTAGGGCCAGTCGGGGTGGGGAGCTGGGCCTTCCTGAGGACAGCTCCTGAAGTTGTGGGACTGCTGGACAGCCTAAGGGAAGAAGTAATCGCCCACACCCTTAGCCAAGTGACAAAACCCTTCATGGGACAAAAAGGTAGACACAGGAGCCACTGAGCAGGCTGGGAAGCAGCCGAACAGAGGGGAGTAGGCCTCCCCCAATCCTCAGAAGCCCCACAAGTCTCCTTAAGAAGGCAAGGGACCGAGACAATACCAAACAGGGGACTTCTACCCACAGGCTGCAAGCCCTAGAGCCTGCCCACAGACCTCGGCCTGTGCCCAGACCAGAGGCTGCTCCATGCTTCCATTATACAGGAGGCCCAGATGGACAGCCCTCCACCCTCCAGCACGTCCACACACAAGCATGCCAAGGGACAGCCCCATCCGACACACAGCGACCATACCACTCCATAGTTCCGCTCCCGGTACAACTCCCAGGAGCTGAGCCTGCAACCTGACAAAGACCTGACTGAAGTCCTGCTCATCTGCCAGAAGGCAGAATCAGCCTGTGTCCATCAGCGGATAAAGGATATGGAATGTCCAACACACCCTGGAACCACACAGCGGGCAGAGGAACAACATCTGACACCACCATAGGCAGAAACCCCGAAAACCTCGTGCTGACAAGAGAAGACAGACACAAATGCCACAATGGGTGTGATCCCTGATGTCACAAATCCAGAACAGGCCCGTCCATAGACAGAGAGCAGATGCATGGTGTCAGGGACTGGGGAAGGAAAGGAGGGGTGTTCCCAGGGACAGGTCTCCTTGTGGGGAAGAAATACTCTGGAATCAGACAGAAGAGTGGGTGCATATCATGGTGAATGTGCTAAATGCAACTGAATTGTGCACCTTTAAATGGCGAATTTGATATGATATGAATTTTAGCTCAAAAAACAAGGTGATCAGATGTGTTCTGGGGCCGTGGAGCCCAGGGGTCAGGCCAGCAGAGATAGGACGCCCTGGTCATGGAGCAGGACAGGATGAGAAGAAATTAGGCACAGGCAGGGAAGCCCAGTGATTGAAGCAGATGAAGGACAACAGAGAAGAAAGAAATGCTCTCAACCAGCCTCTTCTTCTCAAAAGGGTCCTCTGTACCTTGCTCTCTGTGCACCCTGCCAGGTGCCTGTGTGCACTAGAACCTGTGCACTGACCCTCTGGTCAGCTGCTCCAGACAAAAGTGAATCTTAACAGGATGGAGGGAAGAGGGCATCTCAGGGGGAGGGGAGATGTCTTGTGAGAAATTGCCTCCAGAAGCACCCTGGTGGAGCAGCAGTTAGGTCAATAGCTTCCAAAGGAGAAAGCCACATACCCCTCTGGGTTTAAGTCCAGGGCCCAGGGGACTCCACCAGTGCAAACAACTAAATAAAAATAAAATAAAGATGCTTCTTCCTCCTCTCTCTTCCTGCCTGCCTGCCTGCCTGCTCACCTTCATCAATGCATGTACCCTCCCTCAAAAAAAACTATGAAAGTCCTAGACCTGGGTTCAAGATTTGGGGCCTGGGTGGCAAACAATAAAAATAATAATTTAAAAGTGTAAAAGGATGGCTCTACCATTTGATCCAGCAATCACACTTCCAGACATATACCTAATTAAAAACACTAATTAGAAAAAGTAAATGCACTCATGTTTATAGCAGCATAATTTTCTATAGCCAAGACATTGAAACAACCTAAAGGCCCATGAATAAATGACTAAAGAAGCTGTGGTACATGTACTTAATGGAATTCTATGCAGCTGATTAAAAATGAACACAAATGTGTGTCCTTTGAAACCTGATGGAAATGGTGATCAAGTTGAGCGAAATAAGACAGAAAGAAAAAGAAAAGTACAGGAGGGTTTCACTGATGTGTGGAATATAAAGAAACAAAACAAACAGACAAATCTCAACAAAGTTCCCAGGACACAGGACTGTGACTACCAGGAGGTGCAGGGAGGAGGGAACAAAGGGGTGGTGGTCAAGGGCACTGGAACTCTGGTGGTGGGTATGGTATGAAATGCACACAGACTGAGGTGAGATCTGAATATCCTAAAATGCATATACCAGTGTAAACAAATGAAATAATACATCTATTTTTAAAAATTGTTCTTTCTACTTGAAGTATAATAGAAATGTAAGCTAAATTCATTATCTGCTGTGTCTATTTCAACTCAATGTAAGGATCCTGGGGGTAAACTGATCACCAGGCAGCTGCAGTTGACATTGGCAGGGAATTTAGAGATTACTGTTAAGAGTGAGTCTCTCCCCAAAGTGGCACTCTGCTTCTTCTGGACCTGTTAATGGAAAAAGAAACCAAAGCATGGATGCTAAGGTAACTGAAGTTGAAATTTCTCTGATGGAAGAGCTGAAATTAGGAAATCTCAAACCTGGTACCCCACCCCCACCCCCACTTTGCCTGTGACCACACAGCCTCCTGCAGGACCACTGCCACCATCGAGGCTTGCATGGACCACATTGGCTTCACAAACTGAAATGACCCTAGAGATCAAGAGCAACAGAACCCTCAAGAGTTAAGAGCAAAAACTGGTTCTGGTGTACTCTGGTTTAGTAGCTATTAGGTCAGTCTCCTCAGATGAGCAGGGTCCACATACATCCCAAGGACCCAGGTCCACATCCAACGTCCAGGAGGAAAAACCAATGTAAACAACTAAATACAAATTAAAAAAAAAAAAAGAAAAAAAAGAAATTGCCTCCAAGTGTGCTTAGCAGTTTAAGTGGTTTAGCAGTTAAGTCTGCTGCCTCTGGCTAGCACAGTCCACATGCATGCCAGGGACGGGGGTTCACATCCCAGGACCAGTGAAACAACCAAGATGAACAACTAAATAAAAGCAAATAAAAATGCTTCTTCCTCCTCTCTCTTCCTTCCTGCCTGCCTACTCACCTTCTTTCCTGTCTGCACCTTTTTTTTTTTTTTTTTTTTTAAAGTGTCTCCCCTTATAAAATGGACAACCATGGGCAGCTCGGGCAGCTCGGGCAGCTCAGGCAGCTGAGACAGCTGGGGCAGGGGCCCAAGCCCAAGGGCCCAAGTTTGTGAACTGGGACAGAGAAAAGCCAAAAATTGAAAACACAACTAACTAAATAAAAATTCTCCTTCCTTCATCCTTCCTACCTCCCTCTCTTTTAAAAGAAAATGGGGTAAAGATATGAAAAAGACACTTTATTAAAGATGCTAATAAGTCAATGAGAAATGTCCAATCTCATTAGTTAGTAGGCAAAAGCAAGTTAAAGTCAAAATGTGAGGGCAGCATGCTTGGAAGGGCTAAAATTAAAGATGGCAGAGTAGCTTTAGTGTGGTGGGAGACCACCCCTGCGGCAGGCGTACAAAACGGTGCAGTCACTTTGGAAGCAGCCTAGTAGTCAAGCCTTCACCTCCTGCAGGGTACAGCCACTCCATGTTTAGGTCTAGTCATGTGTTACTTAACAACAGGGAAAGGTTCTTTGACAAGTGACACATTGTGAGAGACATATCAGGAGGTGATATCATTGTGTGAATGTCAAAATGCAACCAAATAAATGTGAGGGTGGAGCCTCTGGCTCACTGAGGCTACACGGTGCAGCCTTTTGGAATCTGATGTCTGTGCTGTCCGTCATGGATGACACGTGGGTGCCTCATGCCTGGGTTTACCCAGGAGGATGAGTGTATTCCCACACAGACACATACCCAGATGTTCACAACAACTTTATTTGTAACTGTCAAAACAGAAACAACCCAAACGTCCGTCAATCAAGAGGTGGATAAAGGAAATGCCTCCATGTGTACAAGGGGCTGCTACTCAATTGTGGGAAAAAAAAAAACAAAAAAAACACCTCACGAACATTCAGTTAAGGGAGAGAAGCTAGAAACAAAATGCCACAACTGTACAATTCCAATCACAGAAAATTCCTAGAAAAGGCAAAACTAGAAAGAATGAAAGCAGAAGAGGATGTGTCTGCAGCTGGGATGGGTTTGACCACAAAAGGTCTTGAGGAAGCCCTTTGGGGAGATGAAAGCGTTCTTAAAAACTGGATTGTGGGAAGAGATGCATAACTCTATAAACTTATTAAACCCCAATGAACCACCAGGCTAAAATGTATGCCTTGTACAGTACAGAATTAATGATACCTCTCTTTGCCAGAGGTTACCCCATCCCAGGGCCAAAGGCAGGGATTTAGAGTTCACTGTTCTCTCTTGTCTGTCCTTTACATGCCCCCTCATGCCTGATTCACCAAGTCCTTGGCCACTTTAAGCCCTGAATATGTCCCAAGTCCTCTGATCTCTCCTTGCTCCCACTGCAGGCCTTCAAAGCCCAATAAGGCCTGCTGTCTGTCAATACCAGTCCAGATCCCCCCACAAGGACTGATCGCACACCAAAGGTGGAAGGCTGCCCTACAGGTTGGGATAGGAAGGCCTGGGCACACTGGCCTTGTGCAATGGGAAACAGGAAGGAGAGCCACCAAGGAGGCATTCTCTCTCCTGAGGACCCTCAAAAGCATATAAACACCTACAGTTTTATTCTGAGGTTCAAACGACCAGTCTCAGGATTTAGCCAAAGAGAAAAGGCCCTCACTTTAACCAAAGGGCTGAATTCTGCCCCTATGGTCTGAAGGTAAGACCTTGCTTCAAGTCCTTTAGCCTGGGGAGGGAAGATTGAAAGCCCACAGGAATGGACCGGAGGAGCCCCAAGGATAGAGCTTTTGCATGTTTTCCTTAGACTTTCAGTGCTCTCTCCACTCTCAGCCTCCTCAAGGCCACCCAGCCTCTCGGAACCCCTGATCTCCAGATCAGTACTCACTGGACACCCAAAGTCCCTCAGCCTCGCTCCCTCTCAGGTTCTTTCAGGCCCCTTAGCTTCTTTCAGACCCTCAGGTTCACTGGAGTCCGCTCCAGATACTCTCAGGACCCAAACATTTAGACAACTCAAGGTCCTTCAGCGTCAGAAAGTTTGGGGTCTCAGCCCCTCCAAGCTCCCCCAAGTTCCTGCCTCAGAATCGCCAAAACAGCCTCTGCCATCTTAGGACTGCCCACCGCCCCTGCTCAGTCCTGTGGCCCAGAACCCCTGGCTCCACCACGGTCAGGGGCCCCTGGGTTTCCCTGCAAACCTCCATGCCCTTCAGGACGCTAGGGTCGCACGCAGATGCCTTGAGTTCCCAGGCCGCCTTCATCCACCCCTCAGCAGCCTAGTCCCCCTAAATCCCAAGATCCCCTGAAAGGACCCTGGAGCAGTGCAGGCCGCTCCCCAGTCTTCAGAAGCCCCAGGATTCCCCACGGGTCACCGCGACCCCCGGGGCAGGCATGGGCCCATTCTGCGGGCGTCTCACCTGCTCGGGTGCTCGAGGCCAGGACCCGCACCGAAGCCGCCGGCACCAGCACCGCCGCCACCAGACTCCGCCATCTTCCCGCCACGCCGCGCGTCCAAGTGACGGAGCCGCGCGCGACGGCGGGGACTGAAACGGGGCGGAGCCGACCGGTGGAGGGGCGGGGTCAGATTGGTGAGGGGCGGGGTCTAACGGGCGGGGGCGGGGCCGAGGAGATAAGGGAACCTTTCCGTGGAAGAGGTATAAAGGGGCGGGGCCGGGGCGGGGCCAAACCTAAAAATTGGTGTGGTTGGGAGGGCATGTCGAGGGGTGGGGCCGGGCAGAGCCAGGTTTGCAAAGGGGTAGGGTCTGAGGAAGGGTGGGGCCGGGCGGAGGTGAAGGTATATTCTGAAGGGAGAAGGGCGGGGCCATGTTTGAGGAGGGGCGGGGTCTGATAAGGGGCGGGATCTGAGAAGAGGCGAGATTGAATGAGAGGCGGGATCAGCTGAGGAGGGGTGTAGGACTGGATAAGAAAGAGGAGCAGGGTCTAGTTTGTATTGGGCGAGGTTTCTGTAAGGGGAGGGGCTATAATATGGAGAGGTGGGCAAAGGCCAGCCTGTTAGGTAGGGCGTGGAAAGGCATAAACCCGAGCAATAGTGGAAAGCGAGTGTGGGAGGGTTGGTTGGGACCAGAGAGGTGGGTAAAAGTAGGGCACAGCCAGATCTGGGCTGAGGTCTGCTCTAGGAAGAGGAAGAGCCTGGGTCTCTCGTGTGGAGAAGGAGTTCCAAAAGTTCTGAGAACCTCCCCTACCCGCAGGACCACTCCCTCCCCAAGACCTCCCTCAAACGCAACCGCCCACCTCTTCCTACTTGCCTTTGAGTTTCAGCTCTCCCCTGACACCCTCCAGGAGCCTCTACCCTCAGATTCAAGTACCTCCACCTCTGACCCTAAGCGTCTGCCATCGGAATCCCAAATGTCCGCCACCTACCAATTCTGATTCTCACACCCAAAACTACCCTAAGATGATCTCCCCCAACTTCTACTCAAATCCCAATTTCTACCCCTCAAAATCTTTCTCTGCAAACAGTTCAAACTCACACTTACATCCCCAAATTCAATCCCATCAGATTCAACCCCCTTATACCTCAAAGCTCCAACTCCCAGAACGCCTCAACCTTAAGTCAGGGCTCTAGGTCCCAGTTCTGCGTCATTCCTTTTCAATCATTTCATGTCTCCCTTCTCTCCCCACCCCTTCTTTCCTCCCTCCCTACTCTGGACCCCATGACTCCCAAGGGCAATGAAGCCTAAGTAGACTTCCCAGAGACTTTGAGGGGACCCCTTCACCCTGGAAGGGTCCAGCTCTGGATCCTTTCTCCAGCCTTGAATCCATCTGTTCCTTCACCTTGAGTCAGAAAACCTGCCCTTGGGGCTGGTCTAGAACTCCCCTACAGTCAGCAATGGGAGAAGGGGGTGGCCTTGGGCCTGGAAACACTGCAGAAAGAAGGAAGACCAGCTGGGTAGGCTCCTACAGGTAGACCCAGACAGCCAGTCCCTCCCCCCTCAGAGCACTGGGCCCACGGTTGACACTCAGTGTGTGATAACTTGCTCAGGAGTTGACACTGCACACTGGCAGGTAGCAGGTATGAGGGTTCCTGCTAATCTCTCTCTCTCTCTCTCTCTCTCTCTCTCTCTCTCTCTCTCTCACACACACACACACACACACACACACACTCACTCAGTGAATGTTCCCTGTGTGCCCGCACGAGCAGCTTGAGCTCCTTCCCGCTAGGCACACACGCTCTCGCCCACCACTCGGGCCTTTGTTCAGATGAACCATATGCAGACTTCGAACCCACTCAGCAGAGACCTCAGCCCACACGCCTGCTACACAGACAGCCACAGCCAATGACATCCATATGCATGCACACTTCATGAACACCTTATGCAACCCACACATTAGGCCGACACACAGCTGAATATAAGCCAGAAGTTCACTGGATCCGGGGTTGTGTGAACATGCCACTGGAGATGCTCTAGGTACTCCAAATGGCACCGGGGCACAGGACAGTCAGTGCAAAGGCCCTGGGGCAGGCACGTGCCTAGCGGGGAAAAGTGAGGGAGTGGGGAGGAAAAGACAGCATGGGCAGTCACAAGGGGTGCTGCAGATCATGGAAGGCCCTGTGGGCCATGAAGACACCCTGCATAAAAGGAGGGGACGAAGGAGGCCTGTGAGCAGAAGGAGGTAACCAACTCCGTCTATAGGTCAGTAGGGGCAAAATCTTGAATTTGGAGGCAAATATCTACACTAAATAAATTATTGGAATCATCCCACGGAGGTGGCTGGGGTGTAGGAGAGAGGCCAAGTCAGGGTACAGGTGCAGGCAGCTGAAACTACAAGGGAAGTTTGGGGGGCAAGCCCAGGGCCCCCCCAGGGATCGGGGTCCAAGCCTAAGTGGCAGTCATTTTTGCATAGGATACAGACAGGTGGGGGCTGGAACAGCTCATGAAAGTGACTCATACCTCCTTCCAGAACTGTGACCTGTAGTCTGGCAGAGCCTTGGACAGGCCCAGCAGCAGTGTCCATGGGCCTGGCCGCCATCTGGCCTACAGCTGGCACCAACCTCCCACCTGCTCCTGCTCCAGACCAGCTGTGGAATCAGGCCCCAAGTCAGAGCATGGAGCACAGAGGCCTCCTTACCAGCCCCAGGCGTCACAGAGGAAAGGTCAGAGAACAACTTGGGGTCCTCCAGCCTTCTGCTGGGATTCCCTCCTTTGTCCCAGGGTTCCCACATATACTCGCAGACTCGGTGGTGGAACAGTAACACGCAGACAAATACAGCCCCACCCTCACAGATGTCCTGCTAGAAAAACTTAAGAGAGTGCTAGGGTGAAGTGTGACCCCCAAAATTATAAACACCTGAAACCTGGAAATGTGGCCTTTGTTGGCACAAGGGTCTTTTTGAGGTGAGGGTCTCCAGATGAGATCTGCCCGGATCAGTGTGGACGGGACAGCTAATGCCAACATGAGATGAGGGAAATTATCACAAGCACAAATGAGTGTATGACACGTGTCATCTTTCTTTACTGAATACCAGTACGCTCAGTCCTGATGCAGCGTAGCGAGTATCAGAGGGCTGCAGCGGTCCACCGGGGTAACTAGTGGGTCTCTGCACATTACATGCAAACAGTTCACACAATACCCATGTCCAGGAGAGAGAGACAGTTTTAATGAACCAGTTTGTTGGTAATCAATGGTCCGGGAGTCCCGAGATGAAGGCTGTTTGCAAGCCTGCTGTGACAGGGACAGATCAGCTCCGCTTGTGACCCGTTGATGGAGCCAGTCGACCCAGATCAACCACCTCGGTGATCAATGAGTCTCCTGCGTCCACTTGACAGCTAGTCACTAGTCCAGATCATCCTTATAACAATTCCAGTGATCACTGGAACTAGAGAGGTCTTTGCTCCAGGAGCCTGACCAGAGTCAAAACTCAGAATGTCAGCTCTTGCTGGTTCTTATTCCCCAGGTGTCAGTGTCCAATGTGTTGCCACAGGCATGTTGTTCATTGATTGGTTACACCTAATTTTTTTAAGAGTCCATTGGTTACACACTTTTTGCTGTGTGTCTAATTAGTTACACCCATTTCTTGGTCTATCCTTATGCTTATCAGTCCATACCAGATGGTGATTTAGGCAGGAAAGGGTACTGGTATACTCTCATGGGAAAGTCTACCAGAGACATGCCCTGGTAGAGCAATGGTTAGATCAATCCTCTCCAAAGGAGCACAGACCACATACCTCTAGGTCTGAGTCCCAGGTCTGGGGGAGAAAACAGCCAGTGTTGAACAACTAAATAAAAATATAAAATGTTTCTTCCTTCCCTCTTCCTGCCTGCCTGCTCATCTTCATTCCTGCCTGAACGATTCCTTTAAAAAAAATATATAAAACAAAAGAAAGAAAGAAATTCAGGCAGAGAGAAGCACCTAGAGACTGAGGCAGAGATGTGATAATGAAACCAAGGATGGGAGCAGGGCAGTTATGGAAGTGACAGGAAGCACCCTCCTCTAGAGCCCGCCAACGCTTGATTTCAAGTGTCTGTGACAATATATTCCTGCTGTTTTAAGGCTTCAATTCTGTGATCATTTATATGGAAGCCCCAGAACACCAGACACTCAGGTAGGACAGAAAGGTTAGGTCTTTTCAGATGGTGATAAGACCAGGGAGGTCATGGACTGAGAGTAACCAAGGTGGGAGAGACTAGGAAGTCAGGGAACTCCTTCCTGAGATGTTTCGACAAGAGCAGGGGCACAGCATATTCTAGGATGCTCTGGGACATTCCAGAAGGTTGTGGAAAACATTCCAGGTGAATTTCATGTCTGGGGTCCAAACCCCGTGCCAGAAAGGGTCTGGGGGACAGAGATGAGCCTGCGTTGGCTACAGTGACAGGGCACATCAGGAGCAAGGAAAAGCTATTGGCAAGATGTCTTCAGAGCAACTTCCTCAGAGTGTGGGACACAGCTGTGACCCAGGTTACCAGCACCACATCTGGCAGAGGGAACATTTATTAAACCAGTCATCACACAAGCAAAGAAGCAATAGCTTAATTGTCAACATGATAGAGGCTTGAGTTGGGGCGTAGTGACTTTGGTGGCTGGGCCAGATGGGCGGGGAGGGGTGTTCATGTAGAAGAGCTGACCTGATAGAAGGTGTAGCTAGTGTGGGGACTCTGAGGAGCAAGAGTGCAGGGGAAATGTGGGGAACCCCCAGGACTGGGTGCAGTGGGGTGGTGGGTGGAGTTGTATAGCGCAGGACCCATGGAGGCTTAAGCATGGCCCTCCCCCTCAGGGTCACTTCTGGGCCTGTGTAGGGACCTGGGAAACCCCCTACTGGCTCCCGTCCATCCTTCCAACCTTTCACAGTGATGCAGGGACACCTTCCTCCCTCTGCTGCAGATAAGGGCCCCAGTTGTCATGGCAACCCAGTGCTACCAGGACACGTGGGTGCGCTTGCCTGTTGCCATGACACCAACCCACCCACCCTCCACCGCGTCTGCAGAGGGTGCAGAGAGGAGGGAGGGACAGAGTGGGGCTTCCAGATGCCCTGCAGAGCAGGTCGGTGGGGGTGGGGGGGACCATAGGAACTGAGGTCAGAGAGCTTCGTTGAGTCTGGCTCACTGTTGAGGTCACCACTACTAGCCCCGTGCCTGGGAGGAGCTCAAACAGGTGACAGGTCCTCTCTCTCTGGTGATCAGAAGTGGAGACTGAATGAGCCATCCTCGCCAACACACACCTGGGACATCCTGCCTGCACCCCAGATTCTACCCATCCTTCTGAATCTGCTTCATCTGTTGCCTCTTCCAGGCATCCCACCACCTGCTTGGAAAGGGCTCCTCACCTACCTCCACACACCCACAGCACTCAGTTTCCACCCGCACCTTCTGGCATATTCCTTCCTCATCTATGAGGCATCTACTATGGGCCCAGCTTCAAACTGATCACCAGGACTTCAAGAATGAGTGCATTAGACCCATAGCAGCAAATAAGAAAATACATTCCCCTCAGGAGGGCTCAGTCTAGAAAAGGAAGGGAAGGCAAAGGGACAGGGGTCTGTCACAACTTCTCAGTTCCAAGAAACCCAGCACAAAAAGGCTTAAGCCAGGCATGCCCCAGTGGCGTAGCAGATTAAGCCACCATGTACAGTGAAAGAACCCAGGTTCAAGAAGATGAGCGACTAAATAAAATAAATAGTTCTTCTCTCTCTTCCTGCCTGACTGCTTAGTCACCTTTATTCCTGCCTATACCTTTTCTTCAAAGAAAAACAAAGCAACTTAAGTTAAAAATTAAAGGTCAGTTTATTTTACTGTGCAAAATTAAAGTTACTGCAATAAAAAAAATGAAGGGGCAATTTGGGCTTCAGGCACATCTTGATCCAGGACTCCCAGTAACGGCACAAGGACACAAGTTGTTCTCCATCTCTCCAGCAGACTGTCACTGTTCCCAGCAGCTCCAAACTCACACTTTTCTTCCTTGGCAACCCCCATTAACAGGGCAATCATCCAGTAAATCCCACCAATACCCCAGGGGGCTCAAGTCAATCTTCTCCATGTTTCCTGAATAACATGGGTTCAGTCAGGACAAGTCAGAGTTCTCTTTGGAAGAGGAGAGTGCCAGGAAGTTCCAACAGAGTTCCTGTTGGCATTCCCAGCAGCTGGTGGGACAAGGGGAGGGAGGACTGAGCCATTTAGTTTCCAGACCATAAGTGGGGGTATAACTGGAAGGAGGCTTCAGGATGGTGAGGCTTGAAAACTCTCCCATGGTAAGTAGGGGATACTCATTGGTGATAGAGGGGGCTGGGGAGTCATGGGGGTCCACAGGGGAGGGATGTGGTCTAACTCCATAATGAGGAGACTGCTTTGGGGTCTGAGACACACCAGCAAAGTAATTACTAGTCTCCCTACCCTATGGCGCACAGGCCTGGGAGCTGCCTTCCAGAAACTGATAAAATGACATTGAAATAGATCACAATTACATAAATAGATCACAATTACATAAATGTGGCTCAAGTACTTTGCTGGGGATTGGGGTGTGGACCATGTAAAGCCAAGGACCTAGATTCAAGGCCAGGTGGGTGGTGGAAGGGAACAACCTAAATAAATAAATATGTAAGTAAAGATGAAAAACATGTGGGTGCACCGGAGAGTGAACATGGATCTGACGGGAAGCGAGCCCAGGGAGGCTGGGAGGTTTCCCGTGGAGGAGGGGCCCTTGGAGGTGAGAAACCAGCAAAGTAGACTGTGCAGGGGTCTCTGTGTGCAGAGACCCTGGGACTTAAAGGAACAGATGGGCTGCAGGAACCCAGAGAGAACCCGTGTGGTCAGTGCCATGAGCCAGGAACAGAGGCTAGAGATGTTAGTGGATCCAGACTGAGGGCCTTATTGGTCCATGTGATATGGCAGTGAACCTGGAGGGGCTGAGGTCTAGAAGCAGATTTCTTTAACTGACAGCCCCCTAGTGCCTGCATGGAGCTGAGATCTGAGGCAGGTGGGCACAGCCCTGGGTGAGAAGACTGTGAATCTGGACCTTGTGGTTGCCATGGAGATAGACTCCTGTGGCCTGGAGGTCCAGGGGACAGGTGGTGCTGATGAGACCAAGGGGAGTGGGGTCAGGGACATCAGCACAGATTGGAGCCAGGGAGAGGGTGACCGGGGTCCCCACAAGATGGCCTGGGATGTCACAGCAGCTGTGGAAGTGGAAGCTGGTGATGGTTTCGCTGTGTTGTGGGTGTGCCTAATGCCGGTGAATTAGACACAAACCGACGAAACTGGTACGTGTTCTTTGAGATACCTGTATGTATTTTATCATAATTTTTCAAAAAAGGAAAAACCTTCAATGCACACCAAATCAGACTAAATCCCAGGATTTATGTGTACATGCAAGGCTTCCGAAGGCGAGAAGGACAGGGCGGCACAGATACAATGTGTCCATCGTGGCAGCAAGTTCTGCTGCTGATCCTTCTCACCTCTGCCCAGGTGCCCTTTTCTGGTGCCTTCCTGTAGGCCCTGAACCCCACCTCAGCCCAGAATGATCCCCAGGGGTCCACACAACCTTGGTGTTGAGGGGCTCAAGGTTTGGGAAGGGTGCTGGCCTAGAGGAAGAGACTCATGGCAGGGAGCTGCCTGCAGAGGTGGGAGTAAGGGTACGGCATACTGAGAACTTGGAGATGCAGGGGACAAGGGCGCAGGAAGGGACACCTGACTGCTGCTCCTCCCTCCTCCCACCCTGGTGCCTCCTGTCCCTGCTAACACTCTCAGAAGCCAGTGGGCCCTATGGTCACCTGCCCAGGTCACAAGGCAGATGAGGGTGCAGGGGCAGCACCAACCCTTCGGAGCTCCCTCACTTGCCTTCCCTCGCCCAGCCACCACCCACCCACCTGTGGCTCCAGTAGCGCTTAGAAGCTTTGCACCTCAACCCAGTCCTCCCTAGGTGAGGCCCTGACAGCCAAGACATTCAGTGTGGCAGAAACAAAAATCTCTCCAGCTGATGGCAGCTGAAAGGGGGCTGCTCGGAAGGCCCTGGAAGTCTGCAGGAAGGGCTTGAAGGCTGGAGGGCCAGACCAGCCCTGCTGGCTCCTCTGCAGCACCAAGTGCTGGAAGAGAACAGCCAGAGTAATAACCCTGGACAGGGGTCAGAAAGGACCCTCTTCCAGATCTCCGTCCTCAAAAGAAAGGGGCATGCAAGTCAGCTGGCCACAAGGTTCACAAATGTGTCTTCAAGATGTCACCAGTCCCTTTCATAGAAGAGACATGGAGTCCTGGTCGTGCACTGACCCACCTGGGCCAGATGAGTGGCACAAGCTTCTCTTCCAGGGACACCTCTAGTTAGGAGTGTGACACTGGCTGGGCCGTAGCTGGTCTGTGGCCCTGAGCCTCAGGGAGTCCCCAGGGGAAGACCAGGTGGCCAGGAGTCAGGGCTATGATAGGCCACTCCCTCGAGAGCACAGATGACAAAGCAGGCCCAGCCTGAGTCTTTATATACACGGTTTATTCCTCCCTCCCTGGGGCTGCAGTCCCAGCTGCCCTCCCCGATGGAGCTGCCAGCTGCCATGGTCTCCAGGCTCCTCTCCTAGGGTTGGATCTTGGAGGTGGGGTGGTGAAGGAGGGAGTCCCTTGGCTCCCCTGTGGTCTCAGGCCCCCAGAGAGGGGAGAGAGAAGGAAGGAGGAAGGCAGCACAGAACTGGGGCTCAAATATGCAAGAAGCTACACAACCAAGACAAAAATAGCACTGTGGGAGAGGGAAGGCAGGGAGGACCCATGGCCAGACCCCATCCCCTAATGGGGTCATGGCCAAAGAAGGATCCAGGGGCCTGAGGGGTGGGGCTAGGGAGAAAGGATGGGGAATAGAAGCCCAGGGCATGTCCACCCTGGCCTGGACTCTGGATGCAGGATAAAGGAGGCCCAGGAGTTCTCACTTGGCAGTGCTCTGGGGGACGGAGGCCTACAGCTTGGTTAGGTCCAGTTTCAGCTTGTAGGGTGGGGGGATGTCCCCAAAGGTGTGTGATGGTGGAGGGTACAGGGGCCAGTCTGGCTCCACCATGAAACCCTTGTGCTGCTCCAGGGTCAGGGGCTGCAGGAGGGGAGTTTAGGGTTCCTGAGGCCAGGCTCCCTCCCACCCCTGACCTCAGGTCCCCCAGACTATGGGTGGGTACCCTTTAGATAGGGGAGCAAAGAAAACTGGTCACACAGCAAGTCAGGGTCCCAGCCTCAATGGGAGAGGCGCTGGCTGGATCAAGAATACGAGACACTCTCTTCCTCTTTCTCTACCTAGTGGGCTAAACTGCTTATAGTACCTTGAAATGTTGGGCTGGCCCACATACAAGTTGAGGTGCTGGCCTTGCCCACCAGGTTCATGAAATGCTGACCCCACCCATTTGGCTAATGAGGGGCGAGCCACTCCCCCACCAGGCTATGAGGTGCTGGTCCTGCCCACCTGGATTTTGAGGTGCTGGCCGGGAGCCGTCACCAGCGTTGAGCAGCTCAGCCATAGCATCACCAACACAGAGAGGAAGAGGCAGCAGGCCAGGATCCAGCGAGGAAGTCCCGAGCGCCTGCTCCATGTGGTAGGCATGCTCAGCTGTCCCATTGGGATCAGGGAGCCCCTCCTAGTAGTCCCACTTCCACCCTACCCTCATGTCTTTCCACCCACCGGGACATGCAACTGAGGAAGTCATTGTCCTGCAGTTCATCTGACTCCACCCTGGCTTTGCTGCTGGTCTTGACTCGGATCTTGGCCTTCCTCACCTTCTCCAAGGGGCCTACAGGATCTGAGAAACAGGAGACATCTCAGGGACCTCCAGGTCGTCACCAAGAGGCCAGAGCAGCCATGGCAAAGAGAAAGGAGAGCAGGGGCACGGCCCTGAAATAAAGCTCAGAACCCTGGGAGACAGAGCACAGATCTCTGGGAGATGTAACATAGAACCCGGGGGATGATGGAGCATAAAATCTGGGGGGTGATGGAGTATGGAACCTGGGGCATGGACCATGGAACCTGGGAGATGATGGAACATGGAACCTAGGGGATAATGGAGTGTGGAACCTGGAAGATGATGGAAAATAAAACCTGGGGGATTATGGAACATGGAACCTCGAGGATGGACCGTGGAACCAGGAAGATGATGAAGAATGAAACCTAGGGTTGATGAGTATGGAACCTGTGGGATAATGGAGCGTGGGACCTGGGAGACAGATCATGGAAGGTGGGAGTTGGACAAGACACTGAGCATGGAGCTATGATGATCCCCATCCCTGAGGGGTAGGTGCCAGGAGGTGTCCTTTGTTAGTGGGGCTGCCATGGAAGAAACACTGGTCTCTGCATGGACCTTACCCACATGCACCTCCAAGGCCTCAGGGTGAGATCCCCGCAAGGTCACCTCCACTCGCTGCAGATGGGCTCCCTCATGCCCTAGGCTTTCTACCACAGGCTGGGTCTGGGCAGGAACAAGACAGCACAGAGAGCCTTAGACAGTGTCGCCCAGTCTGGGAGTCACCTGCACCCCAGTACATCATGCCCAGACCAAGCTGGCACCTAGACCACTGATAAAAGAAGGACAGCCTCCTGGGGTGGGGCTCTGATCTCAGGTTAGTCTTGGCTATTGTGGGCTCCTCCTTCAGCCCTGAGAAGTGGTCACATGGCCTAACCAAAGCCAGAGTAACCCAGTGAGGCTACAATCTAGTCTCCTCCCCTTTAAAACTGACCGCCCACCCACCTCCACGAGCATCCCCCCAGACTGCAGACCCTCACCTGGAACACTACCACCTTCCCATTGTCCGTCTGCAGGTAGTACGTCCAGGTGGAGGAGATGAAGCCCTGGGCCGAGTTGACAAGGTCATTGCAGAGGGTGGAAAACAAGTTCAGGAGCAAGAGGGCCCCATTCGGAGCTTCTAGGGCCTTTCTCTGCCAAGGGGAGGCCCGAGGTGCAGAAATGTCACCAAGGTAGAGCATTAACTGGTGGGGGAGGGGCTGGGAGACTTCCCCATGATGGAGCTTCCATAAGTTGTTTGGGGAGACGACATCATACAACGAACACAGACCTCAGCACTGTTTTGGCTGGGGAAATGCATTGCCCTCTTTGAGTCTTAAAAACGAGATGATTCCCTTCCCTCATGGGGTTGTTATGACAGCACAAGTGCCTAGTAGATAATAGCTGCTATTATTACATATTCCACCCTCATCATTATTCTTATTTTGACATCAGGAGATAACTTGGAGTATGAAGGAATGAGTGTGTGCAGTGTGCTTTAATGAACAGAGAAAATAATGAAGAAAAGGGGGTGATGGGGTCAAGAAATGGCTTTCTGGGGAATCCCAGTCCACGTGTCTCTGGTTGTGAGGAGTGATTTTTCTGTGCCTCAGTTTCTACAGATGTAGCACTGCCTAGATCACTCATGAGCTACAACTAAGGGCCAGGGGGCCCAGGGTGTGTGTCTGGGAACCACTTTCCCTTGAATCTCAGTTCTAAGATGACCACATACAGTTTGTGCTCAATAAAGGCAACTCTGGTGGTACTGAAGGTGAGCAAAGGGAAGGGTGGTCACAAATCCTGGTGGCTTTCAATGCCCCTTCTGACCCCCACCATGAGAACGTAGGCTGTTGCTTAGTAGGTGTGAAATGGTGACAGTCATGACTGCCCATAGGTGGCACAGGGACTCTGGGACAGGCTGAGGCCAGGTGTGGACTGGGACCAACACCTGATATACAGTGGCTATTTCCTGACATTGACTCCTTGCAAGATGGAGCCAGGGTGTCACAGAAGTGACAGTTGAGGTTGGAAATGGGCTGTGGCTTAACCAAGGACACCCAGGAGGGCTGGAGTGGGTCTGGGTCACTCTGGACAAAAGTGCAGATTTTTTGGGGGGCATGCTGGTGGAATCTGGGGTCATGGCAAGAGGGCACTCACCTTCTGCTCTGACTCAGGCTGGGACTCTGGCTCCGGGCTCTGACTCCAACAGCCCTGGCTACAGGCGCTCCGCTCCGTGTCCTTGATGTAGGCCTCCACACAGGCTAGAGGCAGAAGGCATGACTGGCTGCCTTCCTGGACACCCCTGCCCTCCCTCCCACTCTGACCAGGCCCTTACCTGCCTCGCATTCAGCCTGCGTGGCATTAGGCTGTGCGCTGCGGGCCACGAAGCGGCAGATGGAGAAGAGGCGGCAGCCACGCTCACAGGCACTGGTCAAAATGGCCCTGTCATAGCCGTTCTGCAGGGACTCAGTGGTGCCTTCCAACTGCACCTGGGAGGGGACAGACTCAGGCCAGCGGGCATCCGGAGGAGGTCCAGCCCAAGCACTCAGGGTAGAAGCTTCCCCCCTCCCCCTGCTCCAAGATGGGGTGGGGAAAGGCAGAGAATATAGTTGGTTGGGGGATCTTAGCTTTAGGAGGCTGGACCCCATGGGAAAAGTGAAGGAAATGAAGGGAAATGGGCCTCCCTAACCTCCAGGGAGTAGAGGCAAATTGAGGGGGCGTCTCCAGCCTGAAGGACGGGGTGCAAGGATGAGGCAGTATTACCTTTTAGGCTGGGAAAATTGGCCTTGGGTTTGGAAGGGAGTGAGGACCTGGTGGGTAGGGAGGAGGATGTGAAAGCCACTGGGGAGAAGGAGGGGATGTCAACAGCGGGAGGTGGGGATAGGAGGAACCCAGGGACCTTGCACCGTTTGCACCCTGAAGCCAGAGCTCATGACATCAGGAGCCCAATCCCCAGCCCACCTCACGCTGCTAAGGACTCACAAGTCCCCATTCATCAGAGGGACCCATATGGCCCATTGGAGAGACCCCCCTCCAAGGAATAGCCCCATCCCCATGGAAGGGACACCAGCCCTTCCCCCGCCGGAGGAACCTCATTCCCGACCTCTTCTGGCTCTGCAGAGTCCCTGTCTCCTGCTGCCCACTACGGGAGTCGCACTTCCCCCCTGCCCCCCCAGTCAGAGAGCGCGGGTGCTCGCCTGGCCGCGCGTTCCACCTGCAGGGGCTGCAAACCGGAGTGGCGGTCGCGACACCGTTGCTGGCAGTTCTGCGTGTCCCCGAGCTGCGGGGCGAAGGGGTCGCGGATGGGCGGCGCTGGGGTGGTGGGTGCGGGCAGCAGCAGCAGCAGTAGCGCCACCGAAGCCATGGCCAGGCTGGGCGCAGGAACGCGGGATCACTTCTGCAGGAGCCCAGGATGCGGCGGTGGGGACCAGGCGCTGACGTCAGCGAGCGAGGCAGCCTGGGAAGTGGGGGGAAGGGGTGCGGAGAACCCGCGGGGGTGCCGAGCTGTGGCACCGTCAAGGTGTGTGGGGCAGAACAGGTGGATAGTGTCCCCTTGCTACTATCCCAGCGGTGTCAGCACGATTCCTTAGTACCCAGGGGCCAGGTGGGAGGTGGCCTTCAGCGCTAACACACAAGGGGAGAAAATGGGGTGAAGGAATGGGGGATGTCTATTAGCCAAGGGCATCACGAGGGGCTTCCCGCAGGAAGCCACATTTGAACTGGCCTCCAGGGAGGGTAATCAAAGATGAGAGACCCTGAGTCAGGAAGGAACTTGTTGGAAAGGGTCTAGGGGCATGAGGGTGGCAGGTCTGGGTGAGTCAAGGCTGTGCTATCACCAGCTTCGTTGCCGTTTCAAGGGGCGCTAAACCGAACGCACTTTGCCTTCCAGCTGCTCCAAAGCGTCCCGGTCTCATCTCCCTATGGCACAGCCCTGATCCGCAGAACTGGGAAATCTGGCTCCTGCACCATCCCAGATTGGGGGCTCCTCGGCCCAGGGCAGAGTGGGACGGAGCGCAGAGGTTCAGAGAAAGGTGCTGCTAAAACATTTAATTCTAGAAGGAAAACTTGGGATCAGAGGGACACTTGTGGTTTTCCTAAGTGTTGCCTTCCAAGGTGACAGGTTGCCTGCTTACCCTAGCTCCCTCTCCATCAGGTCTGGGAGTAGAGGAGTCCCCTGGGTCAGTGCAAAGAAGACCCGTTCTCGTGGCGTGCCCAGCGCAGGTGCCTTTCAAGGTCCTGCTGCCGCGGGCGCATCTCGCAGCTACGATCCGCCCCCGCAGACGGGGCGACCGTCATGCCAGGTCGGCGGGTCAGAGGGCGCCGCAGGTTCCGGCAGAGAAGGGGGTGGGGGCCAGCGCGCCCCGACTCGGGCCAGCCGCAGCGCTTTCATCTCTGCGTCCTCTGCCGGCCCCCACGTGGCTTAATCAGGCGCGGCTGTGCCTGGCGGACCCAGAACATCTGGATCCCGGCGCGGCTCCTCCTCTCCCCCGCCCCGCCCCGCCCCGCCCCTCCTCGACTAGGAGGCAGCGACCCTGCTGCCAGGGCCTCCAGCCTGCGGTTTGCGCTAAAGCGAGGGACCCCCGCGCCTCACCCGCCCCGCGCTTGGCTCGCGCCCTGGGAAAGAGCGAATGTGGAGGGCCAATGTCGTGCCCATATCGCAGGTGGTTGGCTCAGGCTCCGGAACCCTACGGCAGAGCCCTGGTTTGAACACACACATGTCAACTCCGTGACCCGCGCGCTTAAGGCCCCCACAGTGACCGTCCTCCATCCGTTCCCAGGTATTTTCGCGCAAGAACTCTACAGAGACGAGCAGGGAGTTTGTCCAATTACAAACGGAGGAACGGAGGCACAGGATCACAAAGGTGATCTGCTCAGGTGACCAGCGACAGAAGCACAGAGAGACTGAGCACGGGTGTCGGGCCTAAAAGGTATCGCACCAGGAAGGACACTCGCGCCTTTTGCAGACGGGGAAACTGAGGCTGGGGGTTGGGCCGCTGGCCTAGGTCGCCCGGGAGCCGGGGAAGGTTTGGTCGCAGCCACCCACCCCTTTTCCGCTCCAAGAGGCCACTGGGGGCCGGAGCGGAAGGAGGACTCGACCCGGGCCCCCCAGGTGAGCCCCTGCGCCCCTCCTGCCGGTCCCCGGGGAGCAGGTCCAGGTGAGGGGCAGGCGGGCCGGCGGGCGGCCGGGGTCGGGTTTCAGGAAATCCGCCGACATTCCTTCGGGGCTTAAGAGGGAAAGTTGACTCGGCGCCGCCCCTCGCCCCCCCCCACTTCCTACCCCCCGGGGCGCCCGGCCGGGGGCGGCGACGTGGGGGGGGCGCCTGCCGCCGGCCTGGGCGTGAATCAGCCGGGGCCCTGCGTCCGGGAAGCGGCGGCCGCCGAGGTCAGGGCGGGCATCGGACAAGCGCCCTTTGTCCCTTGCCGCCCTCACCGCGACCCCGCTGACCCCCACCCCCAAGCCCGGTACTGATGGGGAGGAGGGAGGCTCCGTGGCGCCGGCAAAGGCTGACAGTGGGGGGAGGGGAAAGGGACACAGCTGTGCCCAAAAGGGCCTCCTGGAACCCCTGACCAGCACCTCAGCAGTTGGGTCCAGTGCCCAGTGGGGTCTGAATTTCTGGAGGACAGCTGTGCCTCCTCACACACTCAGGTCCTGAACTTGGGTCCTGCTGTCACAGCCCATGCTCAGGTATGGCCGTCACTGACAACCACTTCCCGGGAACAGCTGGGGTCTCTGTCCCACCTTCATCCTTCTATTGACTCAGCACCCCCCCCCCCCCCGCTGTTACTGACACTCCCTCCCTAGTGCCCACCCTTCCCACACCCATTGCCTCCCTCCCCCATTCACCCAGGAAGCTGGGACTCCTTGATCTCCCAACCCAAGAGAGGCAGATGTGACAGGACGAAGAAGGACACCCCCGGACACCCAGGTGGGGCCCCCTCCATCTGTTCCTGCAGAACATTCCCAGCCACCTTCAAGAGTTTGGTCAATATTTGCCCAAAGTTCTGTCTACATGGCTCCTCCTTCCCTGTGTTGGGGTGGGGAAGGAAAGGGTTAAGCCACTGGACACACCCAGGACAGGGCAGGACACACCAGTGGGTCAAACCTTCTTCCTTAGGGTCAGAATTATTGGACAAAGGTCACCCAGAGGTGGAGAGCAAGCTCCAGTGTGGGGTTGGGCAGAGGATCCTCACCCTTCTATGGTCAAGAGAGACCAGAGAGTTGGCTACTGATGGGTCCCACAGCAAACCAGGGATGTGGGCCTTGTTCGCACCCAGCAGCATGACCCATTGGGACTGAACTTTCTTGCTCCTTGGAGGGACAGAGAATTCTCTGTCCTTGCATTTTGCAAATTGGGTCCTCCTTAAAGAGAAGGTGAACCTGGACCTGTGTAAGCAGGACTGAAAAAGTCTAGGGGGTGTGTGGACTGTGCCTGGGAAGAAGGATGGGGGCTCTGAAAAGGTGACACTTGACCTGTGACCTGATGGAAGAGAAGATACTAACTGGGGGAGTATGGGGGGGAGGGACTGCATCCCTGCAGGGGAAACAGCCAATGTGAAGAGACCCTGTGATGTGTTTGGGTCTAGGGGGCTGCAGGGGCCAGAGTAAGGGAGGGAAGAGGGAAGGGCAGCAGGAGCCCCCACCCCAGGAGACCAGCCTCCTGGAACTGATCCCTGTTTCTGCTGAGGGTAGCAGGATTGGGGGGAAGCCCCCCAGAGGAGTATTGGGGGGGATGTGGGGAGCCTGGACCTGGGTGGGGTGGGGAGAAGACATCAGAAGCTCAGAAAGGGGATGTTTGGGAATCAGAGCCAACAGGATTTGCTGATGGATTGGACGTGGGGGATGAATGAAGGCGGGAGGAGAGAGTTATCCTGCGTGCCTCCAGGTCTCTGGCCCGAGCACCTGGCTGGATGGGGGAGCCTTTTCCTGAGATCGGGAAGGAGGGGGAGCAGAGAAGGGGGGACACTCAAGACTTTGCTTAAGTCCTCCAAAGAGGGAGTCCAAGGCTTCAGGGCAGGGGGTCTGAGGGAGCGGAGGCTCATCCTGAAAGAGCAGTTCCAGCAGAGCACAGCCCCTCCCACTTGACCCCCCACCCCCACCACCTGGCAGGTGAGATGGTGGACCCTTTTTCAGAGGGGACAGGCTAATGCGTGGGACCGGGTGCTGTGGGGCTCCCAGAGCAGTGTTTGACCCCTTCTTGCATTGCCCTTTCCTGGAGCGACCCCTTGGGGGTTTGGGGCCATTCCCCGGAAAACAACAGTGCAGACTGGGGGTGGGGGCAGTGTATGGAGTCCCCAGGCTCCATTCTCAAATCCTTTTTTTCTGACAATCTGGGGTCTAAGTTAGGGACCAAAGTGACAAGGATTTCTGAGCCCACCTCCACATTTTGATACCCTTGGTTGGTTAAGGACATGAGGGGAGGGTCCAGGCTTCTAAAGGGACCCCTGGAAGGGGGCGGGGGTAGAGTGTTTCCTCCCAGGGCACAGGCTCAGAGGTGCTGGCACCATGGAAGTTTCACTTCTGGAACCCCCTTGGGCCAGGCCTTGGAGGGCTGGACCACTTTAATCTGGGGCACCCGGTTAGGGTGGGGATGGAGAGGAGGAGGAGGAGGCGCTGGCAGGGAGGGGTCCTAAAACCTAAGAAGTGGCCAAAAATAATAACAAGGAGAAGGATCCCTGAGCAAAGAGAAGGAAGACAGACTATGCATTGCTCGGGGCAGCCAGCGTTACCTGGAGTCAGCGGGCGGTGGCCACCCCAGCGATTACTCACTGCGTGGCGCACCCCACCCGCGGGCCGCTGAGCGGATTTTTCCGTGGGGGGTGTCAGTCGGGGGGGCTCCTTACCGCTGTCCTCTTGGGAATCACTCCCTCGCGCTGTGCGGACCCGCACAGGCAGGCCCCCGTTCCCCTTGGGGCCGTATCTCCTGTTCTGCCTACGCGGGAACTCCCGCCTGAGGCCTCAGGCGCCCAGAGAACTTCAGCCGGGTCCCGCGCAAGGGGCCAGCTGAGCCAGGGCGAGGGCCGGGATACTGAGCTTTCTAACATTTTCTCCGTCTTCCCTCCAGCAAAGCCTGGGGCTGAGGCTATGCGCGCGGAGGGCCAAGGAGAGACTGGTTGTAGTGGGAGGGGGCAGTGGGTCGAGATGGGGGCGTGCAAGGGACTTGGGACGTGGGAAGCTGCTTTCAGGACCAAGAGGAGGAAGGGGCGCTGGAGATGAGAGCAGGCGGGGCTCAGGGACCGCTCAGTGGAGGGGTGGGGCCAGAGTTGGAGCGGGGGGCCAAGACTCAGGATGGGGGAGCGGGCCAGGGTTGGGGGCACAGGGGACACTGAA
>RJWH01001210.1:0-16810 GCA_004363575.1 Solenodon paradoxus
GGTGGTGGGGGTGATGGGGGTAGGGGATGGTGGATCTCTACCTTGAAAAGTGACTCTTGTCTCCTTGCAGCCCTCTTTTAGTTGTTGGCAATCAGTGTGATTTAATTCACCTCTGGCTTCTCTGGTCCTTTCCTGCCTGTTTTTCTGTTTTGGGCATTTTTTTGTGAATTTACTTTTTTATTTTTTAAATTGTCATTTGGGTTGAATTTGGGATGGTCTGCTTTTCTACCACCTTTTGTTAGACTCCATTGCTTTGTTAGATTTAGGACGGAAGTGGGTACAATGAAGACTCCCTGCCAAGGTCAAACTGGTTCAAGCTTACATTTTATTGACAGCACCCAAGCCACAGAGAGGCAGAGAAGGTGGGATGAACAGGCAATGACAAACAGGTCTTTTGCTCTTTACTACTTACTGGGGGTGAATGGCAGACTCCAGGAGAGCACCTCTCTGGCCCAGGGAGTGAGCCTTCAGGGCCCTGCCATGTTCTCGCTGCTCTGGGGAGGGGCCAACAACTGAAAGGACCTCAGAGCTTATTTCACTGTGTCCTGGATCTTCCCTCCAGCGGAAGTTAGAGTTATGATAACCTCACTTTGGAATAACAAGATGGATGGTTCCCAGAACAGCTGAAAATGTGCTCATAAACAACTCCACAAAAAAGAACTCTGCAAAAAAAAGCTGGCACTATCACTTTGTGAATGGGTTAGGAAAGGAAGACCCTGATGTTACTTCTTGTGTATCGAGCACAAGTTGATAGGAGAAGTAGAAGGGATTGCCTGCTGTCCAGCCTAGAGAAGGGCTCCCTGGCACCTGCTGAGGACATTCCTCAGATTCCACAGGAAAAGTGAAGGACAGCAATCCTAAGGTGTTAGACAGCATCATGAGCTTATCCCAGCTGGAGCCAGGGATCTCTCCATGCCTGAGTGCCTCCTCTTCTCTTGTAGCAAGTTTAAGTATGTGCCCAGGGTCACACAGCCAGCAAGAGACAGAGCTGGGACTAGAACCAAGGACTCTGACCTCAGAGACATACTTCTTTCTTCCATAGCATTGCCCTGCATCCTTTCTCTAAAGAGCAGAGCATGGGCAAGAATGACTCACAACTAAACCGTGAGCCCTGCTGTTAAGTAAAATGCTGTCGAGGGCCCTGTGGGGCAGGGAAGGTGAGAGGGAGACGTGGAGAAGAGTTGACCCCTGCTCCAAGGCTCACTATGCGCAGGCCTCACCTAGCGCAGTAGCCTCAGTCTTTGCTGTTGAACTGCTGAGCTGGAGCCACCAGAAGACATTTTGTGGAGAAGGTGGGATTGGAGCTGGGCTCTGGAGGAGTGTTGGGTCTGGAAGGTTGGGGAAGGCAGTAGGCTAAATTTAGGGGCTTGAGAAACAGGGCAGAGCAGTTATGCAGGTGGGGACAAGGAGCGGAGCTACAAACCCATGATAGATCAGCTTGAAGCAGCAGAGGCCCTAACCATCAGTAAAGGAGATTGGAGAGAAAAGGATGAGGAGCTTGGTTAATGGGGAAGTTGTGCTTTCTTTAACTATGAGCTATGATGAAGGTACTTTGATTTCTGAGATTCTTGATGATGAACAGAATACTCTTGTCTTTGTTTATTGAGTCCTTACTGTGAGCCATAGATTTCTGCCAAGTGCTTGACATACACCAGCTGAGCTGATCTTACTTCAGTTTGTGAGGTAGGTGTTATCATTCCTATTTCTAGAAAGGAGGAAACAGAGGCTGCAGGAAACTCGGAGAGGTTAAGAAACTTGTCACACAGCCGGCAGAGCAGGAGCAAGGGCTTGAAACAAGGTGTTTCTGCCTCAGTCTGTCTCTCTGCCCCTATATAATTCATTCATTCAATATTTCTCCTCCTCTTCCTTCTCTTCTTTCATTAATTTACGATACCTGGTAGGTTTCAGGGAAGAGGTTCTCACTGCATCAGGGTGTATATACTACGAGCCAGGTTTCATGGCTTGTGAGCAAGAGTGTCAGCTGGGGGCCCCTGGGAGCTGGAGGTAGATCTGGCTCCTCTGAGGGGCAGAGGCAGCTGGGCTTGCAGGGAGTGGCAGCTGGACTTGCTGAGGACCAGGCTGGCAGGGTTTGGCCACTGCAGGGCTATGACAGGAACTGAGTCCCGGGCCTTGAGGTCAACACTTGATTATTCCTCTGTGCTTCTATTACTCAATGAGTGGAAACCAACTTCAAAGGAATAAATATATGTGGGGGCTTGCTCTGCCCTCTCCAGCTTGGCCCAGAGAGCCTCTTTCCATACTCATCACATGCAAATTGCAGTTTGAAGGAGCAGATTAACATTTCACACCATGGGTGCAATTAGACAGGAACACCTGCTTTTGCAATAACTCTCCTTTTCTAGGGTTCTTGAAATTTCCATGCTTGCTGGATTACCCTAATGACTGGTCATCAGCTGCTCAGTTGGCATGTGGCACCACCATTGATGGCAGTGCCCCACTGGCATTTGGCAGAGGTCCTGGCAGAAGCAGGTAGCAGGCTAGCTTTGCCAGTGTCTCCCATTCATGTTGTTGGGACCCGGCCCTTCGTCAGTGATCAGGGCCTCAGGCCTAGGAGAAGAGTATCAGGAGCTACAGACGGTGATGGTTGGCTAGCACACGCCTTGCCTCTGCATCTGGCCTGATAAATCAAAGCCAGGTGGCCAGGTGAGGGAAGAAGGCTGAGATGCACATCCTTGAACCTGTTCCCAGAAAAACAGATCAGCAATTCTGAACTTTATACAAGCTGTATGGACTGCTAGAATGAGTTTTGAATCTCATTGAACAAATAAACCCTACACCCTCCAATAAGCCCTAAACCCTCCAATAAGCCCTCCCACCTCAAATCTGGAGTCTAGACACATAGAGCAGAGATGAACCAGCCTTGCCTCCAGTTCTCCTCCATGGCGTGATGCCAGTGATCTGGGGGCCACACTTCTTGCTAGTTTCCTTCTCCTTGCATCTAACCTCCACACTCCAGTGTGGCACTTGGGCTGGAGAAGACGTTCTCACCAGGGACTTCTAATCTGGTGCTGTAACAGGGCAGGAAATTGGGACCCAAACCTAGCTCTCTGGCAGAACTGGGGAATCTATGACATTTAATCAGCATATAATTTAGTTGCAGACTAACCAAACATGGCAGAGGCACAGGCTGTGGACTGAACTGGATTTTCTTCAGTGAGGAAAAGAGACTCTGAATTACCTGATAAGTGAGCAGACCCCTGCTGATGCCACCCTGCCTGCAGTCTCAAACACCTGAAAACTTAGTCTCCTCCCTCCCTCAAGCATTGCCTCTGCACTTGTACTCTGCCTATATCATCTCTGTGGCCACTTCACTCAGGGACAGGTATCTGAGAGGTGTCCTACTTCCTTGGTTGGTGCCTCTCAAAAATATACCCAGTTTCCTTTCACCAGCAACCCGTCCTCACGAGCACCGGCCTTTCTGCGTGGTGGGGAGCAGGCCTGGGTCCAGTGTCAGTGCCACGGCCTCAGAGGTGACAGTAAGAGGTGACAGAAGGAAGTGCAGGCTCTTTGCATCCTTCCATAGCCACCACAGCACCTGTGGCACTGGTGTCCCAGAGGAGCCCTGGAGTCCCATCAACAGTTTTTGCAAAAATCTCAACGTGTTAACCTGTTTCTAGCTGCTTGGCTCTTGGACGCTTTCTAAGACTGGGGACGAGTTTTAGGAGACAGTGACTGAGTCTGAGCTCCTTAGAGTTCCATGCTCAGAGGCTGTCACTGTTGCTACAAAAAAAACCAAGTCCGGACTTAGAAGAGGCTTTATTTGTCAGGATTATTCTGAGTGCAGGGAGATATTGGCATAGGGAGAACCTCAGACATACTCTCCACAAGTGTCTCCAAGGAAGTTTTTTTTAATAGGGAAGCGTAAACAAGCGTAGAAGGAATCCGAGTGGGGAAGGGCATGAAAACCATCAGGACAATGGGTTCGAGTATGTTCAAACCTGAGTGCAGCCTGGCTGCAGGTGGGCCAAATTCTAGGACCTGGGGACCCATGAGAAATGTACCTCTTGGATTAAAAGCATTTTGTTTTGATTGTTCAACTGCTGGGTACAAAACTGATCATTTCTGGGCAAAGGGGCAGGGAGTTTGCAGGGCTTGTGTCTGGCCTTGTCCTAGGTAAACAAGGCGGCCTTCCTGAGCCTGAAGCGACACTCTGCAGCAAGCCCTCTCCTGGAACACAAAGGGTGTTGGTTTCAAGGTGCAGAGAGCTCAGGTGCCATTCATCACTATTAACGTGATCCTGGCTCATAGGGAGCCGTATTTATAAGCTTCCTCTAAGGTGGGGCACACAGTCTCTATGATAGCCCAGAAGGCAGGTAATTATCACCATCAGCATTTTAGTTAGGTGCAGTATAGAGACAGAGCAGTTTCCGAGGCCTTACACCAGAAATGGCTGAGCTGAGACTCTAACCCTGGTTTCTGAGCTTCCAGGTCCCTTCATGTTTCTTTGCACCTGGCTGCCTCTCATGAGCTCAGTGACTTACCTAACACCACAAGCCTGGTGTGTTTCTAAGACACTGGCACAGTTAGTGATACAGAAATGATCCATATGTATTCGTGGAAATTTTCATGGTAATTATGCTGCATCCATATCCAAGGGGATGTGAAAATGGAGATCCACGACAATCAGTTTTCCACTGAAATTTTGCTCTCACATTCCTCCGCAGTCATCAGCACTCACCTTGGTTAACAGGCTTGTCTTCTGATCAGAAGGACTGTGTTAACACAGCCATTAACCCTGCCGGCCCCAGCACTGCAGTGCAGCCCGTTCTCCTCACCAAAACAATTCTTCTTTAGGAGTGAAAAAGGTAAAGCTCACAGCTTTCTCCTTTTATATGATCAGATTTCTTATCAAATAATGCCCCAAACAGGAGACAATGGAGATGGATAGAATCCAAAACAGGCTTTTTTTTTTTTTTTTTGCCCAAGAAGGCTGTTGCTGAGAAGGCTCTGATCACACTAGAAGCAACTGTATGAAGGGAGTCTACTTGCTGGAAAGTGGATGAATCGCTGTGAAACCTGAGACAAGGAGGCTGCAGCAAAGTGGTGGGTGGAAGAGACATAGGGTTCTGTCCCCAGGCAGTGCCGGCCCCAAAGCTGCCAGGTCAGGGGGTAGTTAGTGCCAATGGGTTCGTTGTGGCTCTTTCCATGCAGTTGGGAGAGAGTTATCAGCCGTCTGTGACTTAGTCTGCTCCTCTGCTGAAGAGGGACTGAGGCCCATCTCAGTGGGTTGTTGTGCCGATTAAATGAGGCAATACAGTCAAGTGGGTGGTATACAAGAAGCCACTTAATGAATGTCAGTTAATAGTGATCATCCAAATAAATGAATCTTTGTTAACCATGAAGGATAAGTCTCCCCAAGATGTTCAGGATACATCTCCCCAAGATGTGTCACTTTGGCATGTGGATTATTTGTAGCTAAATTCAACCAAGACCCTGCAATCTCAGGAAAAACCTTTATCATTGCCTTAACTATCTAGAAGACAGAAATTTGGAGGTCTAATCCAGATTTAGGGTTATCTCCAGAAATTACCTTTCTATAGGAGAATCCTTTCTCTCTGGCAGGGCAGAGATCTACTGACAGCGTTTGGTTCTTTTATCATGTGAGTCCCCCTTCTCTCTCCTTGAAGCCCCAAGATCACATTTCATTCCTTAGCTTGGGATAAATACCCTCAGTTTTGCCCCCATTTACTTTAGAATTTGCATCCATGCAGATTCTCCATATATATGTGATGAAATTTGTTCTTTTTTTCTTATTAATATGATATTTATTTGATTGCTCGACTGGCTTCTGGGAAGAACCCAGAGGGTTAGGGGGAGTTTCCTCTCTGCCCTAGTAGTGGGATTTTGTGCAGGAAATAGATAGTCTCTTTCAGAGCTCATTTCTGGCGCCGTGTTATCCAATCCACTGCTCTCCTTTAAGGCTCTCTGGGTGGGCACAGGGTCTCATAATGGTCATTAAGATCTTTCTCTCGCTTCATGCTGGATTTGGTCTTCAATATCACATGCTTCTTCGTGCTGACCCTCCATGACCTGCTTTTTTTTTTTTAGCCAGGAAGGACCCAACTTGCAGTGTGGGCAAGCTTTCCTCCGCATGAAATCTTGCTGTCTTATCTCAGTGACTGCAAGGTATAGGGAAAAAACCAAACATCAGTATGAAACAGAGGTGGCTTCAAATCCCAGCTCTGCCACCTCCTGTCTTATGGCTTTTGGCATACTGAATACTTTTAGGCAAGATACTTTCTTTCTGCACTTCAGTTTCCCCTTGGGTAAAACAGAACAACAGTGATGATGTACCTAATGGAGTTACTAAGCATTAAATGAGATAAAAGATATGTAGTGTGTAATAGTGGCTCATTGAGAGAAGATGCTTTTTGAAAGGATTATACTAAAAAAGTCACTTAGGTTTTTCTTCTTACCAGTGATGGATAGGCTGGAACGCAGGAAATGGGGGAAAGCCTGATTTATTAATCAATTAATTACTGATGCTAACAGTGGGGTTTGGAAAAGGAAGGTTGTGGGGAGAGGTTTGGTCATTGGACTGGGGGTCTCCTGTCCCACAGTGTAGTCCCCAGTCCCACCATGGCCTGCAAGGGTGATTACCAAGCAGCTACCGCCAAGTTTGAGGGTTCACACCTTGAGTCCCCAGACAGGGCTCATTTTCCAAGATCCTGCCCTGCAAGTTTGAACTGCCTCCTTTTCCTCCCCATCAGACCTTTCCAAAGGGCTTAGTCATTCATGCAGGAGGCATTTTAACTTGGGGTTGGAAATGAGTAGAGGGCCCTAAGCTCCTGACACCTGTCACTTTCAGGGAGGCTATTAGAAGGCCACTGGGAGCAAGTTTGGACGTGGACTTCTTTCCCTGTTTCCATCAGATGGCGATTCCATTTATTAGGTGCTGCCGTGCGGAACATAGTGCACCGCGTGCTGCAGGAAGGGCTTGGGGATAGAAACCTGTCCAGACCCCCTTGCTGAAGAGCTTTCAGACCCCTAGGAAGACAGGACACACATCAGGGAAAATATCTAACATAGAATTCACATCACTGAGTGCACTTTTAGATTCCAGGTCTTCAAGGGAAGGAGGAGCTGGGCTGGGACTGGAGCTGCTGTGAGGAGGCTCATCAGAAAGACTTTCCAGGGAAAGTGCACTTGAGCAAGGCTTGTAGCCACCCAGGGGCCGGGTGCTGGGGAGATTGGGCGAGGCAGAGCAGCAGGGAAAATGGCATTTGCCAAGGGTGGAAACAGGACCTGTTAAGACCAATGATAAGTCCCTTGATGTGGCTAGAGCAGGTCATCTTGGAGGCAATAAAAGAGATGATGTCTATGAAATCACCTTGGGGAGGAGTGGAGAGCAGAAGTGGGGAGCAGAGGAAGAAAGTTTAATGAAACTTCATGTATAACTTCTGCTAGAGGCACACACCTTTACAGAAGCTTGAGATAGAGTATCCTCAACCTCAAGTTTCAAGGTGTGCGTGTGTGTGTTGAATTACTTGGGACTATGATTATAGGCAGCAGAAACCAAAGTGAAATAGCTTAAAGCCAAATCTTGTAGGGCTTGGAGATGTTAGAAGCTCAGTTTTTGTTTATCTCCTTGGTGGCAAATTTGGGACATTGAAGGTGATAATGGCAGAGGTGAAACCAGCAATCCCTCCCCAGCCCCACCCCCAGCAGGAGTGGTGCATCAGGGAGGAGCTGGGACCAGCGATGAAAGCCATGAGGCCCCTTCTCACCCTGCCATCTCTGTTTCCTCATCTGTGTCACAGCAGCCGAACTTCTCCCCTCAGGTCACAGGGTAGGTGGCAGGCAACCTTAAAGAGACCAGTTCAGATTGAATTAGAATTTTCTACCGATTCCAAAGACTGGGAGAAAAGTTCTCATCAGCCTGTGTCGGATGATCATTTCTAATCTGGTACAGTCCCGCCAGGGGAGTGTGGTCACATGGGCCTACTGTCCCCACTGTGGGTGAGGGCTCAGTGAGAGGGACATTGTGTCTTAGTCTTTGGTTAAAGGGGAGTGAGGGGAGTTAGCTGAGGTTTGTGGAGAGGCAGGGGGCACAGAGCCAGGATACCTGGGTTCAAGTTCTGACTCTCGGCAGCCTGTGACCGAGGGTGCGTGTGCCCACTCCTGGGCCCTGTCCATGACCGCACTCCCATCAGACACAGAGAGCTGCCCTTAACTCCTGGGTCTTCTTCACTTCAGTGTGTGCAAGGCAAGAGAGCAGGGTGCTCAGGTATTGGGGACCAGAATTTAAGCTCATACCCCTAGAATGACTAAATGGTGCTGGTGCTGGTCCCCTCCACTCCAGCCTCATGACTCTCTGAGCCTCCCGTGTTGCCAGACTCCCCAGAAACCAGAGGGTTCTGAGGAATATTCCAGGGCCCTAGTATCTCCTGGGGAGCCCGTCAGAGCAGTTTGTTCATCTGACATCTTATTTAACTTGAGAAAGAGCTTGCTTATCTTTCTCAAGCTTATCTTTCTCAAGCAAAGGTATTTTTTTAGGTGTGATTTTATATACAGAAAATTCTAAAGATGTCACCAAAACTATAACAACTAATCAAGAAATTCACTAAGTGGTATTTCTATCTACGAATAACAGAACATGTGAAGATGACATTTTAAAAGAATTTCTTTTCTCTTATAGCATCAAAAACAAGAAAACAAAAACACTTGAGAACAAATTTTACCAAGGAGGAGGAAAGGCTTATACACCAACAGCTATAAGACTTGGATGAAAGAAATTAAAGAAGATATAAACAAATGGAAAGCTGGCTTGCCTTCCTAGCTGGGAAGAGTTAATGTTGTTAAATTGTCAGCACTACCCATCAAGCAGAGGTTTTAGTGTCACCAGACCTCCTTTTGTTGAAAAATTCCTGCTCCTAAAACACCTCTGTTAGTAGAGTCAGCCCTCAGGCTCCCACCCCCAACTAGGGGTGCCACCGATAATGATCTGCTGTTCTTTGCCTGGAGGGAGGTTCCAGGTGCTGCTGTTCCACCCACTCCCTTCCTGGGGGGCTGGAGAGGAATGGTGGGGTTTGAGTGACCCCAGTCAGACTTGCCCCTTGGGTCATGCTGCCTGTATGCCCTGTGAAGCCGTCTAGACACAATTATCGAGGCTGGAGTGAACTCCTGGGAGGCTGAGGGATGGGCTCTATGAAATGGGCAGCCATTGACAGCCATCTGCCTGCTTCCAGACAAACAGCTCAGGCTATCTTTGGCCTGTGTTCAAAGCCGAGACTGGCCACAGTGGCAGGAGCACTCTGTGTTCCTGTACGCAGAGGCCCTCAGCCCTTTTTTTCAATCTGGGCCCTGCTCTGGAGATGGAAGAGGTCCCCTGGCATTAAGGTGACCTGAGTCCCTGTGGTTTGTCCCCTCTCCCCCACCAGAAAAGCTGGGGAGCTAGGAGGTGGAGGCAGGTCTCAGAGGCGGGGGGAGGGGACCTGAACCCAGCATCCTGGGAGCTTGCATGGCTGAGTGACAAGCTGGATGACATGTCCTCCAGTGCAGAGCACCTTCATGTCTGGTCACAGACACAGGGACTTTTCAAAAACCACCATGTCCTGCCAGTCCTTTATGTTTATCCACTCACAAGATTGATTTTCAAATGAAACCCTCCTACCACATGATTTAGGTTCATTTATATAAATTATACAGTGATTTATTTAATGACCTCCTTGGAGCAGTATACTCTCTGCAGCGTCCATGCAATTTGTTATTTAAACCCCACATAAATCATGCAAGATGAGGAGACAGAATTGTGTGTAAGTATCATGGGCTTGGTTCAGACGTCTTATGGGAGCCTCAAGTGGGCTCTGTTTTGAGTATGAAAAACAAAACAAGCATCATGAACACATCAGTTATTTCTTTGGGGGGAGGGCAGACCTAGGGGGTTCCAGCAGCATTTGCTTCTCAAACACAGGGTCCCCTTGGGATTCACTACACCCCTTTCTCACCCCAGAATCTAGGATGACCCATGTCCAGCTGACCTGCTTAGAAGGGACCCTGTATGATCAGGATGGTGCGTCTGACATTTCAGAGAAGTGAGTCAGGTTCATGTGGAAGTGACAGAGCTGACCCCGGGCTCTTTCTAAGCCTGAGCAACTTTGTTTAAAAAATACTCTCTCTTGTGTAAAACTCCCTCTCTTCATCTTATTTAGCTGGTCACTTCCTTCTCCATGTCTCTTCTGGGCAGCAGTGGGGAAAGGAAACCTGTGGATGTGTATGAGAGGGTCTGCTTTTCTCTACCCTCTCCAGATCTGGAAACAGGATGTGCGTGGCCTGGAGGCTCACCGTGCAGGGCAGCTGTGGATGTGGCGGTATGAGCTCATACACCTGCTCACCCATCTGTACAACGGCATTTACTGAGCTCTTCCTAAATTCCCAAGGATAGAAAGATCAGAGTTCTGTGCACAGTGGCTAAGGTGTTCTGAGGTCCTGGAGCAGAAGAGACTCAGAGTCACGCAGCATCCCTGCAAAGAACTGGATGGCCTTAGGGCCATGTTAACCCCTGCCCAGACCCTTCGGTCCCTCAGCTGTGAAGTGGGCACAACGACAGCACTTATCCTCAGAGGTCATTCCAGATAAGTGAGACAAGGTGGATAAATCATCAAGAAAGAGGCTTGGCAGGTAATACAGGCCCCAAGATGTTAGTTACTATTTGACATGAATTCTGCCCTTGCAAACTGTACAATAGAGAAGATTTGTAAAAGTTGTGTATAAATAACAAGGACATCAGATAGCAAAATATATGCGCCATTAAGAAAGGTAGAGATGGAGTGCCAGGCCAAGATTTTCCTGTTTATCATTGGAATATTTTGTAATGAATAAATCAGTCACATGGTGCAAATTCAAAAGGCACAAAAAGAAATGCAATAAAGAATCATTCTCCCTCCATGAGCTGTCCCCAGCCATGCAAGAGTCTGTCCCTGGAGGCAGCCACTGTTACCAGTCCCTGTGGATCCTTTCACAAAGTCTTTGTGCACAGACCATACGTGTGCTTTTTCATTGCACACAGACACCACACTGTCCTGGCCAGTTCTCCTTTTCCTCTTTGCAATGTGTATTGGAGTTAATTCTGTGTACAGGTCTAGTAGACTGGCCCCCCACCTTTTCATTCTTCTAGAGGATGCGGTTGAGCTAACCAGCTCTGCTTTCATCCTCTCATAGGTGTCTTCTCATAATTTGCTCCTGTGAAGCAAATGCTGCCTTAACGATTGTTCCTTGTTAAAGTATTTCTCAAGGTTAAATAACCAGGTGGAGAGTTGTTGGGACAAAGATGTTATGCATTTGTTATTTTTATAGCTGCTGCCAACACAGGCCGCACAGAGCTCCTTCCGTCACTCCTTCCAGGGGATGAGGAGCCAGCAAAGGTGCTGCGACCTTTAAGACTGGGTACCTCTTCATCTTAGGAGCGATTCATAGTCTCCTAGATGAACTGGTCATTTTCTAGGAGCAGGCTTTTTCTCACTGGTTGAAGGAATTCTCTGTTTTAAGGACGTGAGTGCATTGTCAGTGGCATGTAACTTGCACCTCTAGCACTTGGACCTGGTCAGAGGGGCCCTTGTCCTACCGTCTGTAGCAAGAAGGGAAGAGCTTCCTTTTCTACATCATTTTATGAATACATGGAACATTGAGATTTCCTGCTTAACCCACTTCAAGCTCATTACCAGGCCACTTTCTCTGGTCCATACTCCAGAGCGTGGACTATGCAGTGGTATATGCACCTGTGGGCCCGTTGGTGTGTTGGTGTGTGTGTGTGTGTGTGTGTGTGTGTGCATGCGTGTGTGTGTTTTTCTTAAAGGAAAGGTGCAGGCTGGAAGAGAGGGAGGGAAGAGCCACTTTCTTTATCTGGCTGTTCATCTTGGTTGGTCCTCTGGTCCTGGATGCAAACTCAGGCCCTTTGGGATGTATGTGGACTGCACCCACCGCCTACTCTGCCAGGGTTAGCCTTTTGCTTTGTTTTTCCTGCTCCTGGCTCTGGGCCTTAAACCCAGGACCTTGGGTTTTACATGGCTGTGTCTTTACTGCTGAGCCACAGGGCTGTGCCTTCCGGGCATGAGTCCTTTGAAGACTGAGATGGAGCCAGGAGAGGGAAGAAAAGAAGGGCATCTGGGGCTGTTCCTCCACCACCATGTGGCGGTGTTGAGCTCAGAGAAGTTTATGAAGTTCGAAGTCAAACCTGGTATTCGAAGCCATTTTGTAGGCATATTTGTCAAGGTAGGAGAATGAAACGTTTTATTTCACAGTTTTTTTTTTTTTTTTTTTTTTTGATTCATAACTTTTGAATATGACATATGCTGTGTGGGCTTCTATTTGTCGTTTTTCCCTGGACCCTACAGATGTCAGGACAGACCTGATTACCTCCCCATGAGGACCAGCAGGAGGCACATGCACACTGGCACTTTCATGTTACTTTGGTGTGAAATAGCCCTCACGTGTATTATGGATTTCAGAGCCTGAATGAACACAGGAAAGTCCGCTCACTTTGGAGAGGCATTCTCTTACCTCCATTTTACAGAGTGGGCAGCTGAGGCCAGTGAAGTCCAAGGACTTGCCCGAAGTCAGACTGTTTCTTCCATTCTGCAGGCTCTATGAAACCCTTGGGGCCTCTGTGTATACACGTGCAGGACTGGGGGACAGGGTCTCAGCCAGTCCTCCCTTTTCTGTGACAACTGCTGACACATCTAGCCTTTCATTTTGCTGTCAATTCAGAGTGATGGTCTCCAGTAAGAGCGACTAAATGAAGCCTCACATGCAGGGATCAGACCAGATTCCACCCCAGCTGGAGCTGTCCGTCTTCAGATGCAGCCTCCTGTGATGGTATTTCCTAGCAGAGGATCCCTCCCTCTCCAGTTCCTTCCTGTGTCATCATCTGGGAGCACACACACCAGATAGTTGGCATGACTCCATTGAAAATATTTATATTGGTGTGAAGTTGTTTACATCTTTGCCTGTGCCTTACTCTAAGAGCACCCTGGCAAACATGATAGTTCTCCCAAATAATTACAGAAGCCAGCAGACTGAGAGGGAATTGTGTGTTCATTGCCACAGGAAGCACAGCCTCATAGACTGGGGGTTCCACATTCAAAGCAGTTGGCTTTTTAGCCCAATGTGCTGCGTCCTGGTGATGAGCTGAGGCCCTTGCAGCTGCCAGACTGTCACCGCAGGCCTGAGAAGCATGCACAGGTGCGAGGTCCTCACAGCTTCACCAGGCAAATCAAAAGCACAGCGCTGCTCCCCATCTCTTTGGGGTGTGTTAAGGGGTTTGGGGATCTCAGCAGGGCTTACCATTCGCCCCAGGGGGATTAATCCCCCTGTTATAGCCCTGGAGCAGTTCTGCTGCAGCCTCTGAAGGCCCTCAATGCTCGAAAAGGCCCAGAGGACACTGGAGTAGGATGGGTGATGGGAGGAGAAGAGTTAGGCCCAGAGCTGACCAGGCGATTCCACATCTTGGCCCCTCCATGCCAACCAGTTCACCTCTTCCACTGTCATTTAGGATGATTCGGTCTTGGTGCCCTCTTGTTCCTTTGAGGAGAAACTGGTCCTCTGGACTCTAGTAAGTGTCCCGTGTGGTGCTGTGGAAAGCATTTGAGTCCTGAGCCAGACATCTGCTTGGTCCGGTTCTCCCTCCACTGACCTGGTGTCCATATCAGGTCACTTCAACTCATTGTGCCTCACTTTTCTCTTCTGTTAAAAGGAATAACAGGACCTACCTCTAAGTGACAGGAATTTTAAAAGCAGACGACACAGGGTGTGCTGTTGGCATTGTTTGGTAGCTACTACTAACATGTCTTTAACTTTATAAAAACTGCCATTTTGCTTCGCATTGATCCTCAGAGCGATGGTCTAAGGGAGGAAAGGCGGGTGCTCGTCCCCTTTAGCAGATGACAATGTAATTTACCAAGTCTTCTTCATCATCTGTTGTATTCAGAGCACTAAGCCTTCCATCTGCAGCTCCTGTGCTTGAGAAGTTTCTAAGCTAATGAGCATGACGGCTGGGTAGTAAAATAGCAACTCAACGGGAGAGGAACTTTGGTTCCTTTGCTCATGGCTGTGTCCCATGCTCCCCAGGTGTTTGCTGACTAAATGAAGGCCATGATTCCAGGGATGGACAGCAAAGTCCTCCAGAAATTCAGGAGCGGGGAGAGGAATTTGGCCAGGAAGCACGGGGGATGCTCCCAGGAGATGGTCACATTTGGCCTGGGCTCTGAAGGGGCAGTTGGAGCTTGACAGGTTGCGTCGAGAGGGTAGAATATTCCAAAAGCAGGAGCATCAGGGGCAAATGCACTGACCTACGCAGTGGCGGCCATATTAGGGAAACATAATGATGTGGGTTGACTGGAGATTGGGGTGTATGATTCCCATGCTGGGGCTTCAGAGAAAGCCCTAGTTTATGCCTGTCGTGGGATAATGAACACCAATTATTATTATTTTTATTTGTTTAATATTTTGTAAAGGAAAGGCACAGGCAGGAATGGAAGTGAGCAGAGATAGGCGGGCAGGAAGAGAGAAGAGGAGGGAGTACTTTATTTATTTTATTTAATTGTTTGCCTTGGTTGTTCCCCCAGACCCCAGGGCACGAACCGGGATCATTGGGTTGTATGTGGACTGCGCTGGCCAGAGGCGGTGGGCCTGACCACTACTCCACCAGAGTGTGCCACACTTGTCAATTATTTTTGGTGCCCCTTTATACTTTCAAAGGGATCCTAGTTTGGAAGTTCTATCATATGCCAATTCATCTATAGTGAGAGAGGCAGCTACAAGGCAAACTTAGGGCAGGATCTTGGAAAGGAGGCCCATGAGCTTGGACTTTAGATTTCCCACCCCACTGTCTGCGGGGGCCCTGGGGTGAGTGCAGGCGTGAGGCTGCCAGAGTGGTGATTGCGCTCTGAGTGAGGGTGGTCATAGAAATGTGAATCCAAGCTTGCCTGGCCGCCTGGAGTTGGAGTAAACACAGAAATCTGAACTTCCAGGTGCGACTCCTGATTTTAAAACATTGATTCAAAAAAATTGAAAACACCTTGTATATCGAATAAAACTTGTCTGCCCACCATGTTTGGTCTCACGCTATCAGTCTTCGGGGGAAGATTTCTGAGAGGAGAGGATGAGACCACACAGATGAGGTGGGAGGAGGGTCAAGGCGGAACTTGTTGGGAGCGCCGCGCTGGTCGAAGCAGCTCTGAACGAGGCCAGCAGTTCCACGCAGGCGAGGACCGAGTCGGTCACTGAGCTTGCTCAGAGAGCGGAACGTGGTAGAGTTCCGGGGAGGAATGCTTCCCTCTTAGCCAGCCTCTGGTGGTGCGTGAGAAAACCATTATCAGCTTGGTTAACCCATTTAGGGGACAGATGCTAACTCTGGGTCATCAGAGCAGCATTTACGATTCCTAAGAGACTTGTTATTGAAAGAGCAGGTGTTTCAGACGTTCACAAACACAGCCGTGCTTCCCTGTGCTGCTCCCTGCTCCAGAAGCATGACCTAGTAATACTGGACCCACTCGGGAAGCCCAGCAGTTGAAGTCAGAGATGGGCTTCTTATCCTGGTTTAAGCCACGCTGCAGGTCAGCAAAGCCTAGGCCATCTATAGCTTTGTAGATGATCAGTGATTCTCGGTGGTCCTGTGAGGTGATCTGATCTTATCCCCATGTTACATATGAGGAAACTGAGGCTCCCTGGGGAGAGGACAGATAAAGCAGCAAAATGGAGAAAGTACTGAAATACCTGTCAAACTGAGACCTCCTGTGATCAGGCTTAGCCACTAGACAGTACCGTCTGAGACCATCAGGGGCGCTAGTGAGCTAGGTTTTCACTTAGCCAAGCTCTGCCATCTGCTCCACAGCACCATTGTAAGGCTCCAGGGGTTGAAAAGCAGACATTTGGGCTTCAAATTTTAGTCCCACCACTTAATAGTTTTGTGACATACAAACATTGTTTAACCTTTTTGCACCTCGGTTTCCCCTACCTTACAAGTTTGTTGTGAAGCTTAAATGAGTCAAAGCATAAGCAAGATGTTTGAAAATTCCCACCATGGAACCAAGATTCAAGAGAGGTTGAAATTCAAAGGAGAGATTCCATCATATGCAGAACTACAGGGATGATAACTAGCAATGGTTTAAACACTTCTTGAACCCTTCACAACAATGAGGATCCAAAGGGCTAAGAGAGGGAGAGGATATCTTTTTCCGAGTGTCGTTGGTGAGCTGAGGTCCCACATTCTCCCCCATCCCAAGTGGAGGGGTGGAGACAACTCAGAGAGCCAGAAAAGACCCCCATCACTAGGGACAGAGAGGACTGGTGTAGGGCAGCAGAGTGGGGCTGACACTGGAAGCAGCTGAAGTAGAGTCCTTCTGGGTCAGATATGAAACTCATGCTAGAACAGACCTGCAAGGGGTCCTGCAAACACAGGGTCCTAGGCACCAGCACTAAGGTGCTGTGGGTGTCCCCCCTGGGGACAGAAGTTGACTAGGATGACTGACTTGATGTGTCAACCTACTTAGGTGCTAAGGTGGCCAGGCACTTGGTCAAACATTATTCTGATGTGTCCATGAGAGTGTTTCTGGAGGAGACTGACATTTGACTCGGTGGGCCGAGTAAAGCAGATTGACCTCCCCGTGTGGGTGGGCCTTGTTGTGGCAGAAGACCTGAATAGACAAGAAGGCTTAGTGGGAACTCTCTTGACCTACCTATTGTGAGCTGGGACACTGGCCTTTTTCCTCTCTTTAGAGTTTCATGGGAACATCAATTCTTCATGGACCTTGAGTTTGCTGATTTTGGGACTGGAACTAACACCACTGGCTTT
>RJWH01001210.1:16910-124177 GCA_004363575.1 Solenodon paradoxus
TCTCTCTCTCTCTCTCTCTCTCTCTCTCTCTCTCTCTCTCTCTCTCTCTCTCTCTCTCTCTCTCTCTCTCTCTCTCTCTCTCTCTCTCTCTCTCTCCTATCATCTTTCATCCACATCCATCCGTCCACACTTTATTGGTGTTCCCCTGTTCCTCTGGAGAAGCCTGACTAATGCACCAGGGTGGAGGGGAAGATAGGGATTCGAGCAGAATAGGTGCTTTCTACATCCAAGAACCATGACAGTGCCAACCAAGACACCCTGCCATCTTTAAAGCTCTGGGAGGTGTGACCTCAGAGCAGATGTGGTGGTAGATGTGCCCACAAGGGGGGCAGCTGGGCTGCCAGTTAACTGCTGCCACTGCAGTGTCTCCTAAAGGAGATGCGCATGGTCACCTCCACAGCCACCATGCCTACGGCACCCTCCCCATTCCTCACACCCTCTTGCTTGCTCCCCAGGGATCATGCAGGCTGAAGGGCTCACAGGCAGCAGAGCCCAGCTGGACAGGGGAGCACATTTTCACTTCAAGTCCAATCTCAAGCTTTTTGGTTATTGCATGGTATTTGACCACTGTAATTGCTAAATTAGGACTGTTTGTATTATAAAATGACTATAGAACTTTTTTATTACCTATTAGTGACCGGAAGAGCTATGGGGACTATTTGCCTTTGCAGCCAAGAAAGGCCACCCCTACCAAGGAAGAGAAATGAACTGTGGGACTCAGAGTAAAAATACCTTTATGACACCATTTCCTGAGTTCTGCTTGTTCAATGCGGTGGTTACAGCTCTAAAGTGCTCAGCTTAGAGGCCGGCCTACAGTAAACCACTAAATAATAAAAGCTAGCTTCAGGCAATCTTGAGGTCCTAGGAGGAGGAGAGAGAGAGTGGGGACAGGGAAGGAAGAAGGGGAGCAGTAAGCACTGAGGCAAATGTGTCGGTGTGGGTGTCCACTCCCGTTGCTAGAAGCCGGGCTCTGGGGGTGCTCTGCCCAGACGTGAGGGCTATAAAGGGCCCAGGGCTGCCTAATATCCACCTCTTCCTTCAGAAGCCCCTGTATCTGCAGGAGAAAGAGACCCGCCAGTCCTGCCGAGTGGATTCCCACTGTCCGGAGAATGTATATACTTCCCTGGAGGTGTGGGTGTGTCTTTTAGGTGATTCAGAGAATGACCCCCAACCTGGCACTGAAAAAACACCAAGCATTTCTAGGAAACCTCTTGCCAGAGGCTATGAAGGCATCAGTGAAAAGCCCATTCTCATTCTTAAAATGCTGAAAATATAGCTGGGAGAAGAGACAAGCAAATAGAAAATTCATGAAGGACTTAATGAAAGCTCCAAGTGGAAGCTCTGGGTGGTAATGAAACACTGTGTCAGGCCGGTGCAGGCTTTGCTGCTGGATGAATGTGAATGAATGTTGCAGGCCAGAACTGTCAGAGGAGCTCAGAACAGGGGCCCATTGGACTTGGAAGCAGGTGGCATCAGCAGCAAATTCACTCATGACCTGGGACACAGCATTTAGCCACTCTGAGCCTCTACTTCCTAATCTGTTGGGGGCACAGGAATACATGCTGGGGGACAACGCTCTAAATGCTTCATAACTCAATTTTCTTTCTTCCTTTCAGATGGTTGGGGTGGTGACGATAGTCAGGGATGCATGGTGCTGAGCTCAGTCCTACATGAAGAGCAGGGTTTGGTCTGAGTGTTGTCACAGCTAGATTGTTGTTCTACAGGGAGATCTTGGAGGAGGGCAAGTTCAAGGTGCTTTGGTGACTAAAGAGTGATTGATATGAAGATAAGGGACAAAGACGGATGGAGAGATGAGTTGAGGGTTGCTATTGGGGGAGCCTTTGAATTCCAGGGTCATAGTAAGTGGATTAATATCTACATTAAGTAATAAACACACTTCTATTTTGTTGAGTTACTAAACACTTGGTTTCTCCTCTCTAATACACTTTTGAATGTGGGGACAGCATAGCTTGGAATCTACAGGGCACTATGCAGATGTATGAGTAGAAAATTAACAGGCAAAATCTTAGACTTCTAGGAGTGAAGACCCCAGAGGGGACCTCACTTTAGCAACCTGAGTCTAGGACACACCCCTAGATGCTTGCACCATTTTTACTCAAGGAACTTGGACACACCCTTGAAGGGAGGAGCCCCCACCCCTCATATGTATCCAAAAATCCATGTTTTCTGAGTGAGAGGCAGGCCGCACAGGTCGTGCACACAAACACACACACACACACACACACACACACACACGTGCATTCCCTTGATGTAACCTTCCCGGCCCACAGGGAGCTTCAACTCGCTGTTTCTGCTTTTAATAAACTTGCTATTTCCTGACCAAATGGCTCTCTCCACGGATTCTTTCTGGACGGGCCAGCGTCTCATCATTGTGTCTCACTCACCCTCACCTACATCACTTTTCAGCTTGGGTTCACATCAGGCTAAAACCCTGCTGTGGAAAAGAGATACAAGCAGCTCCCTCTTTTTCTGCTTCGTGCCTCCTTTCTCTGTCCTCCATGCTACCTGTATTTCTGATCCCTCTGGGATCAGCAGAAGCACTGAGGAGAGGTCAGAGGCAGGGATGGTCTTGTATGACAGGAATTCTCATAATCCTACTGCTTTTGTGCCCTTGTTTTGAGGCATATTAGGATGGACTCTCTGGGGGATTGCCTTTGTGGGGTGTGCTGGATGTCATCTGTTTGTCCCTCCAGATCCAGTCCCTTACCGCCTTCAATCTGCTCTGGCCCTAGAAGTTGCCGTGTATAGACTATATCCAGGAAGTCCCTTCTGCTTGAGTTTGGCTAATGGGGAGCACTGGAGGAGATGAGAGGGAAGCAGGAGAAGAGGTTGGGTGTCTATTCCCCTCTTGGGTTGTCACTGTCTGGTTGAAACTCTTCATGGAAGGTTGTGGCTCATGCTGGGAAGTTTCCTCTACCTACTGTGCCCTGTACCTGGGCTCCATAACCCCTTGTCCCTCCTGGATGCTAAGGGTACAGGCTGTTATTAGCTTCAGAGCATGGTACCATTCTTTGAAATCTCCCTCGACTTGCCCACAACCTTCATACAATAATCTCTCCATTAAACTCTTCCCAGATGATCCTATTTGAATGTCACCTGTTCTCCTGCAAGACCCCAACTAAATGGCAGACTCTTTGAAGATGCGCCTGCCAGTTGCATCCGACAGTATGCTTTTCAGGTGCTGTGGGCAATGCATCTGCTGTGCCGCTGGCTGGCTATTCAACCCTTAACACCTGTGCATTCTGTGCTCGTCCCTTTTGTTGGAAGTCACATTGCTTCTCCAGGTGCTTCATTGGGGCAGGAGATGAAAACTCAGAGTTGCTCTGTGACGCGCCCAGGGCCCAGAGCTAGTGAGGGATTGGTTAATACCAGCTCCAACGAGTATCAGAGCTCTTCCCTCTTCCATGTGTCCACACACACGACCAGCTGCTCTCCCTACACACTTCTGCAAGCATATCCCACCGTGAAAAGTGAAGTCATCCTAGCTGATTCGGCCTGACCAAAATCCTGTATGGACAAAAGAGTGAGCTAGTGGGCCTGTGCCTGGGTGAGTTCATTCTTCTGGTATGAGGACTAGATGATTCTATTAGGAAGTTGCAGGAAGGAGCTATAATAAGTTATCCAGACCTGGATTCTGCTGGGCGTTTACCAAACAAGACATTTGGTGACTCCATGAAAGAAAGAGCCAGCAGTGGCCAGATAGGTGTGGTCAGGCGGCCACGTCTATGAACACGACAGTTTGAGTGGGGCTCATCTCGGCTCCCATAACTGTCCTTTCCTGTACCCCTTTGTGGCCTTGAAAATATCCAATAGCCATTTGGACTGCCCTTGGCAGATGTCATATGGACACCAGGCCCCTCGACCTACCTTTGGTATTGGAAGCAGAGTGGGACTGTGTCCACCACTCCTTTGTCTCACTTTCCCTGGAGGGAAGCTCTCTTGCCAGCCCTGCAGCCTTGGTTTCCCGCTAAAGTGGCATCAGGTGTCTCCCTCAAGATTCTTCCCTTGACCCCTGACCCTGGGCTGGTTATTTCTCCTAGATGTTTTCACAGTGCCTCTTCTACCCTCTGAAGGTCTTAAATTCCAGATTCATCATGCCTCTTGTAGTACTGTTTGTAACTGTCTACTCCAAAAGACATTGGGTAAATCACTTGATTTTGTGAAAGAAATATTCATATTTTTAGTTTGGTCAGAATCCTGCATGAATTCTGAGGGGCTCCGTATAATTATAATTTTTAAAGGAAAAGTGCAGGCAGGAATGAATGTGAGTAGGCAGGCAGGCAGGAAGAGAGGGAAGGAGGAAACATTTTATTTTTTATTCAGTGGCTCACCTTGGTTGTTTTCCCCAGGCCCTTGGAACATGAACCAGGTCCTTGGGATGCATGTGGACTGCATTCAGCTGGAGGTGACAGACCCAACAGCTTACTCCACCAAGACACCCTATCCATCTTATTGTTATTAAAAAATGTATTTAAAAATCGATTCAAAAAATCTTTGTAGGATAGCGCGTTGTACATTGCCAGTCAAAACTCAGTCTTTAATACATGCTCTGTTTACTGAATGAACAGACACAGAATCTGGTATTGATTGTTGGGTAAACTGGGGGTTCCTTGTCAGTCTTTTTTTTTAAAGAGAGGAAGGAAGGAAGGGAGACACCCAGGTCCTTGTGTTGTATGTGGTCTGCATGCTGGCATCTCAGCCCCCTGAGTCACAAGGTTGCACCCTTTGTGACATTTTGTCAGGGGAAGAAAGCAAGCCAGTCAGATACTGTTCAGTGACATCTCCAAGGCCAGGGGCAGAGTCCAGACTAGCAGGTGACACTCCTGTAACATCTCTCCCTGGCCAGGCCAGCACAGCCATGTGAGGCAGGTGTGAAGGGACAGTTTCTGCTTCTGCATTCTGTGGAGCGGTCCTGGAGAGCTGGGAAGACTGTGGGGCCATCACCATTATCTCTGAGTATTCCAGATGGGGACATTGAGCTCCAGGGGATGGTGGTTCCCCACAATCCCCAGGTGGTGAGTTGGAGTGAGAAAATAAATTCTTTATGTTGAATCACATGGCACTGTGAAACCAATAAGCGGCCTACGCTGGAAGCACTCATGGCCAAAGAGTCTCCCGATTGTCTAAGAGACACTGACAGTCACGAGTTGATGGTTGGTGAGCTATGGGGTAGGTTTTGGGGAGGTACAGTGTGTCTCTCCTCCCCCAGCCCCCCAGTCCTCCGCCTCCTCAGCTGTGCACAGAGCAGGGGCTCCGTGAATATGTATGGGGATACATCAGCACTTTGCCTCAGGAATCTTGGAACAATGCACAGCGGCATTCACAATAAGTTTGCATAACACTTCACAGTCCTCTAAGTGCTTTCACATACATTATCTCATTTCATGTACCTGCTCTCATTTGAACTTGTTGCAGGATGTAAGCGTGTAATTAAAATATCAATTAAACCAGGTTCTGAAATAAATCAGGCTGTGCAGGAACATGAATTAAACACCACCAACAAAACCCAAACATGACAACTTGTCAATCTTCAACTAATTCCCCAGGTGAGATCCACAACTCAGCTGCCCTTCACCTCAGTTTGGTGCCAGCTTCATGGCGGTCCTCACCCTTCCCTTCACCATCAGTTCTTCCTAGTTTTGCTGTTACTGCACTGTCTGTCAGGAATTCCGTCCTCCCCGTCTTATCTACCTAGGAAAGAAAATCTTCCTGAATCTTCAAAGCCCTGGTGATAGATCTCCTGTTTTGTGATCGTTTCCTTAACCCCCTGAAATGTTGTAAAAAATCATGTTTATTATTTTTACTATTGTTAACCCCTGCTTCGCCCTCTCCACTCCTGCTTTCTCTTGGAAGCAATTCGCTTTGCTTTGTTCTCCTTCATCCCACAGAGTACCTCGGGGGGCATTCTGTGTTTCGTTATCTGTAGATGCATGTCTGTCACATGAAGGGGATGAGCCACAGCATGTGGTGCCTGAGTGACCTCCCTGGGGGCTGGTGTTTGTGAACCCTGCAGCTTCAGCTCAGCGCAGATGGCAGGTTTGGGGGCGTGGGGGGCCAGCGCTGAGGTTCCAGTCACCCTTTCAGTGCAGCTCTGTTTCTGCAAAAGCTGCTTGAAAATAAATCTCAAGTTTTACAACTTGTTTGCTTTACTTTCTAACCAGACTTCTCATTAAAACAAAACGAAAAAAACCTCCACGCAAAATTCATTCTCTTTGGCAAACAATAAAACACACAGGAAGGATTATGAAGGATTTGGCTGCTCTGAATTCACCTGGCAGTGTGTGCCAGGATGCTGTCTCCAAAAATAATTGCCTCTGTAGACAGTAGATAAAAGAGGGGTGTATGTGTGTCTGTGCGCGCATGTGTGTGTGTAAGCTTATGTGCTCACACACTGGTGATGTGATATGGTAGAAGTGGTGTCCTTTGAAAATCAGATAGCCTGAGGTTGAGATCCAGTTTGAGTTTCCACGGCTGTGTGATCCAGGACACCTGTGATACGGGATGACAGGCCCGGCAGTCTGAGGTCCTTGTTAGGATCCGAAGGACCCCCAACAGCCAGCACAGTTCCTGACACGCAGAAACACTTTCCCCAACGGTGGATTGGAGTGTTATCTCCTGGGAAGTGTCTTTTCCTTGGAGCCGCATGCACACATGGTCTGCTTGTGGCGTTTGACTGGGCTGCCTATTGTTACTTATTATTCTCGCTCATATGTTTGACTCCCTAACAGGCACCATCATGCGGCTGGGGAATTAGCAGTGAAGGAGCAGAAGAGGCTCTGTGCTTTAGGAGCCCATATTTTAGTGGGGAGAATCCGCCAACAGACACAGATGAGTGATGTATACAGCATCTCACAGCTCAGGGGCTGGCGAGAGGTTTAGCAAAAAATGAAACAGGGAAGGGGTATGGAAGGATGGGAATGGGTGTGTGGGCAAGGGAGTTTCGCGGAGGGAGGGATATTTCACGGAAAGAAGAGAGGAAGTCAGTCCCCATGCTACCTGAGGGAAGAGCAGGAGAGGCGGCAGGTGCCCTGGGAATCGCCAGTATCAGGAGCAATCAAGAGACGAGAGCAGAGGGTGTCAGGGGAGAATAGCAGACAAAGCCAGAGAGACATGGTTGCCAAGAGTAGTTTAGGCTCTAGAAGAAATGAAGGGAGACCCCCTAGAACAAGCAGGCTACCTGAAAACCTTTACACAGGTGTTTATTGGGCCCTGGCTCCCTCCTGACTGTCGGCCTGGGTTATTTGCTTTGGCCTCCCTATCCCCGTCTGTGGGCTCTGAAGAGAGCTCGAAAGAGCAGAGCTCAGGACAGACCCTGCAGGGACTGGGAGGCCCTTGCATTTATGCTGAGTGACATGGATAGGCTTCTCTCCTCTGCTCAGTACTCGCAATCTCCCCTGTCCAGTTCAGGAGTGGTGGTCCACTTTGAACTCCAGCTCAGTAACCGGGATTCTCGTTCTCGGAGACCCTACCTGTGTTGCACCCCTTTGCCTGTCTGAGCAGCTCTGGGCACCCAGTCAGGACTCAGTGAACATCGTTGAATGAAAGAATGGTTAAGCAGAGCCTCACATTTGTCACTGTGAGGGGTAGATGCCATAGGTTCAGTCAAAACCAGTGTTAACTGAGGCACAGAATCAGCCCAAACTGTGATCTGGAGTCAGTTCGATAACAGTGGTGCCTAGATTGACTGTCTTAGCTGGTTGTGTAAAACTTTTCATTTCACGAAAACTTTGGGGCCAACGAGTTACTACACAGAAGGCGTGTCCACCCCACTGCTTTCTGGTAATGGCAGAGGTTTCTTCTCCTCCCTTTTATTAGTGATGAAGGTTTTGTTGGAGATAATTGTATTTTTAGCAGCACAGTTAATGAACTCGCTAAGCATCAATAGATGGAATCATAAAACCATTAAACACCCAGAGCAGTAATGGGAAACTGTGTCTGGTGGTAATGAAATTAAGTGCCTTTATGAGGTCACTTTATTCCTTTTCTCCTCAGCTCTCTTGCCCTCCCGAGTACGTGGTGACTGCCGCTCCTAATTGCTGTTTCACGAAAGTGCACAATGCTATTCGTTTTGTGCTTTAATTTGATGTATTTCCGGGGCCTTCAGGATCATTAAATCCTCCACCATGTGCGGCATGCGTGGCAGTTATGAGAACTTCTGCAAGTGGCCAGTAGTGTAGGAGAATGAGGACAGCAGAGAAGGTTGAGAGGGAATGAAAAAGGACCTGGCAGACTCAGTGAGGAACTCACACTACTCAAGCTTGCACCCATGGAGTCACTGGCACAGCCTCTGAAGTCAGGACAGGACCGCTGTTGGAGGGCGAGTGTCCACAGTTAAAGCTTACCCTTCAACCACGCTTTTTAGTTTGGGGGTGCTGTCACACGCGTGAATTCTTCTGAGCATTGTTTCAGCTCCATATGCTACAGTTCTATACCCACTTTCCAGATGAAGAAACTGAGGCTCATAGCATTTAATGATGGGACTCAGATCCCACTGTTCAGCAGAGGTCAAAGCTGATCTTCTTTCCCTTATGCCAGGATGTCTCATGGGTGCTGAGCCAAGTAATTGTCACTGATTTAAAACCTGCCCAACCAAGTTCATGGCACCATCACTTAATTCAGTAATTCAAGAACTATTTATCGAGTAGCTAGTACATGCTGAGAATACGATGATGGCCAAAATCTACTCTTTCCCTGTTCTCGTCTGCTTAGGTAGACTCAGACAAACAATAGGCAGCAGGCAGGGTGACATGACTGGAGAAGCTGGAAGCAGGAACCCCCAATCTAACCCAAGGATGAGAAGTCTTCCTGGAGGAGGTGAGGTCAAGCCAAGGCCTGCAGTGTGGGAGTTATACAGATAAAGGAGGGACTTGTCTTACTCTTATTAAAGTGCACCCTCAAAGGCTGCTCAGCAGGGTAGGCTGTGGGGTATTTTGGGGCTAAGAAATGAATGAAAAGCCCTGGTAAAGACAAGGTGTTCATTCTTCCATAGAGACTGCCTCTCAGCCTAAGTTTGTTTCCACTCTGTTGAGGAATTGGGAGGACAGAATAACGCCTCAATGAATCCCTACCAGCTGGAGCAATAATGATGGCATTTAATAGGAGCACATGTAAATGACACCCCTTAGGTTTAGAGAGTCAGGGAATGACAAACCTGAGTTAAGCAGCTCATGTCAACAGGACGTAATGGAATCAGCTGGCTGTGAATTCTGCGTAAGACAACAGCATCACATGGCTGCCCTTTTGCCCATTTCTAATGCCACCTGTGGTTTGAATTACTGAGGAGGGACCCATGAAGGAGGTTATCTGGCAAGAACAGAGGAGAACTGATTAGAAAGGATCAGCAGTTGAGGAGAGACGTCAGTTCAGAGATGTCTGACGGGGTCTCGCCTACATGGGGGCTGCTTGGTGTATGGTCTGGGCGTACTTCCAGCAAAATGCCCAGACGAACCAGTGGCAGGGGCCTCTTTCTCAAGCAGCCAGGGGCCTCAGAGAAAGGAATTGGTTTCAGCTGAGGAGATGATAAAAGGTGGAGGAACCCAGAGAAGCGACATCTGAATGAACACGTTTGGTCCTCTGTTGAGCGTTGATAATGTGCTCAGCTCTGCTGTGGGAAATGCTGGGAGACAAGAGACCCAGGACACACAGAGCTAATTGGTCTGGCCCAGACAGCAGGTGTTGTCAGAGGACGGTGAGGTCTGTGAGGACAGGAGCATCCAGGAAGATGTGGCTGGGGAGCTGGGTCCTGGGGAAGATGTTATGGCAGGAGGTAGGGGAAATGGGGTCAGCTGGCTCGAATCTTGGGAAATAAGATGGGACAGGTGAGGGTGAGCCCAGATCTCAGCATGTCTGGTCAGACAAGGAGCTGAGGCATGATGGAGCCCACAGAGGTGAGCTCTGAGCCGTGGAACACAGAACTCAGGCAAGAGTCCCTGACTGGTGGATGGAATTGGAGAATGGCCGAATCTGTGACCGTCCCCTGTTAGTTTTCTCCCTCTGTAGCATGTAGTTTATAGTTAGTACTGTCGTGCTGACAATCTGGCAGCTATCAGTGTGCAGAGTGTGGAGGAAGCTCCCAGGAGGAAATCCTTGGGGAAGAAGGCCGTGTCCTTCGACAGGAGGTCAAGCTAAATGACAGGGCTGTGAGGTGCTGCTCAGTTGCAGAACCTAGAGGACATTCTCTCTCTCCTCCCCTCCTGCCCACATTCTTGTGTGATAGCTGCCTAGCAGACACCCTGGAAGCAAGGAGCTACAAGATGACCAGAACCCAGGCCCCGCTCCCGGGCCTTCATTCTGGGAAGGGGACACTTCTCCTGTGGAGCCGTAAACATTTCTTTGACTTTAAGATTCATTCTCAGTGGTGCACCCTGGTGGAGTAGTAGTTAGGTCAATCGCCTCTGAAGGAGCACAGGCCACACCCCCCTGGATTTTAGTCCTAGTCCGGTCCAGGAGAGAAACAACCAGGGTGAACAACTAAATAAAAATAAAATAAGATGCCTCTTCCTCCTCTCTCTTTCTGCCTGCCTTGGTTTTCAGTCTCATTACAGCTTTTAAGAAGAAAAAACAATCAGATACACTACCATACGCGTACACGTTATGTTCAAGACATCCTGACTTTGCAAACATTCAAGTGTGGAAAAGTGTGTTTTGGAATTGATCAATAGGGATCATGTCATCATCATAACAGAAGTGGGGACAGTGACCTGTCAGAGCATAAAGATGGGGAAGAACTGTGTCTTAGAAACAGTACTTACGGAGCGTGAACATCGTCACAACAGTGGTGCAGGGCGCCATGGAAACCCTCTGAAGAGCTTCAAGCTGCCTGGGGACACCAGATAGGTTTTGAGCAGGAACTGATGTAAGAAGGCAGTTTTCGAGGCAAACAGTGATGGGCAAAGAGGCAGAGGAGTGGGTTCCAGGGGAGAGAGGAAGGAGACTGCAGTGCTTTCTGGGAGCAGCAACTGTTATCACTGTGACCGCTGTTATCAGCAGAGGAGTGGGAGGGCCTTCAGTCTGGAGGGAACCAGGCGTATCTCATCACAGAGACACAGGGAAGCCAAGGTGGGCTCTGCAGTGGAATAGAAGGAGGCATCTCTGCTACGGGTGCCCAGCTCTTGACAAGCTCTGATGTTTTCCATTTACATAAGGCATACGCCGATTGCCTAATGCAAAAATGATGTGTTCTCAAATAGCAAGAAAATACAACAGGTTTCGATCAATAGATTCAGCATTTTTCATGAAATCTGCTTGCTTATTTCCTTAAAGCTTTTTCTCCAGGGGATGCATGCCCGTTAGAAGTGATTGATTGTGTAGCCCCATGAGGGCACACACGCTTCTTATAGGTTTTCTCAGTCTCTCACCCCTACTCTCTCAACCTCCTTTTTCCTGGTTATTGTCAGGTAGCTCCTCAGTGGAAACACCAGGTAGGCATCAAGAAACATATTGATGTCAGATGTGCTTCCAGGTTTCTGAATGGCACCCTCACGAAATTAACCTGGGTAGCGGTATGATGAGGATGCCCTTAGATGGGAATTCAATAGCATTGGCCCCAGGATGGAGAGAAAGCTTCCATGGTTGTTGAAAGGCAGCCCAGTAAACAGACTGGGAAATCCTTTCCAGGAAGGTCCAGTGAAAGTGATGGCTTGAGTAGGACATGTTCCTGGCTCTTTATGCTCCTGGGCGCATGGAGGTTCTGTGGGGGCAAGAAACTCCTCTCTGGACCTTTCTGCATTCATTCAGAGACCAGCCCACTCTGGGTACGAAGGAGAGAGTTCCTTGACTACTCCCTTTTCCGACTTTCTCAGCCCTGTCTGGTCCCTGAGCTGTCCGAGATTGGGGTGAATGTGCACTGTGATGGAAACAGTACATTGGAGGAATCACCATCCTGGGCCCTCCTGCTGTTCTGCTGTCAAAGCCTCTTTGGAGAATGTCTTCTCACCTGAGAGACCAGATTGTTGCTAGTTGATCTCTAAGACTCGGTTTTAGCAACGTGATAATAATTCAAACAAAAATAAAGACATCCATTGCTGAATATTTATATTGTATGCCAGGCATTCCTGTAAGATCTAGGTGATCTCATTTAACCCTTCTGGCAAGCGTGTAGTTCATAATCTTCTTATCCCATTTTACAGACGAGAAACTGAGGTTTAGAGATGTGATATATCTAGCCCTGAGAAACACAACTATGAAGTGGCAGACCTAGAATGACCCCATGTCTCTGATTCAAACACTCGCACTTCTTATGCCTGTCTTAGTCAGTGGAGGCAGCTACAACAAAATTCCTGTAGATGGGAAGGCTTAAACCAGGACTATTTGCTTCTTACAGTTTGGAGACTGGGAAGTCCAAGGTCAAGGTACTGGCAGAATTGGTGTGTAAGTGTGGTCTCTCCTCATTTATCCAGGAGGTTTAAACCAGATTCGATCCTAACTCTGAGTTTCAAATTTAGGATTTCTTAGACCAATAAATATAATTAAGGTGTGGGTGAAGGAACTGGTAATAGGATTGCCAACTTATCATTTTTACCTAGAGAAGGAAGACATTTTAAAAATTACTACTGTCTCTACTGTTTCATCAAAAGAACATCTTATGAGCAAAGAAGAATAAAACACTTTTAAGTTTAGTAAGATTAGCATTATAAAAATGTGTTCTTTTTTCCCCTCATTCCTTTTATCTGAAATTCAGAAGCTATTTTTTCCAGCTACTACAAACCATGGAGAACAGACATTCTTACATGGATCCACAGGCCCAGGGGTCTGTGGAATAGAAGTCAGAGGGTCCATGAACTTGGGCAGGGGGCAGTATCAGCTTCATGTTTATTGTCTGAACTGTAGTATGACCTACAGTTATTAATGTGGCAACAAACCTGTAGTATTCACAAGACCTGTGACTTTGTCATCAGTAGAAATCACAAATATTTTCATATCACGGTACAGTTGTTGTAGATATCTGGGAACGTCATTGACACCCCACTCTTTGAAATTATAGAGGCTATTAGTTCAGCAGCTAGAAGGATGTGATCACCCTTCTCAACAGATTCTCTTGTAATGTAGCCAAGCAGTGTAATCATTAGAATTAGAGTGTTTTCATGAAGGCAACCCAAAGAGAACTTTGGCTCTTAACTCTAATTATTTGGGGGTCAATACATGGAAGGAGTGCTCATAGTTTTGCTAAAGTTTTACAAACTATGAATAACTCTAATGAGAGTTTTTCTTTCTCCCTTCGTTAACACAGATGAGTCCAAACATGTCTGATGGCTGAGTTAACAGTCCAACTGTGATATTTAAAGTAACTTCTTAGGATTACTAACAGATTGCGTAGCAATTAAGCCATGTGCAATATGTGAGCTCTGTGAGTAGCATGAATCCTTTCTTTGACTTGTTTTTCTTTTTTACTCTTTTTAAACCTTTTCTGGGGCACAATATATTAGGAAGTAAAGTCTTACGTGGATAGTGTATTTTCCACGAGTTGTTCTTGTACTATTATTCTGTGAAAATGTCACACGTTAAAAAAATACCTTGTGGGAAATAGTGACAATATGAGAAATGTGAACCATTATTTCTAGAAAGTCACAGAGCAATACATTCCAGGGAGGACAGGACCCCTGAGGACTGACTATATTCTTTCTGCCTATACAAAGGTTAAAAGATGTTATTAGTGCAAAAAACTTTGGCTAATGGTAAAACCTACCTTATTTTACTTACTTGTCATAAAATTTAATGAATATTTTATACTTTACTTAATTAACATACAAATGATTTCTTTCTTTGTAGATTTATCAAATTACTGAGCAACCACAAACAAAATATTACATTTCAAAGAATGTCAGTGGAGCGAAAATATTTTAGCTTTATTTATTATTTATTTTTTATAGACCCAATTGATCTTAAGCTGGCTAAGAAAAGGATGATCTGTTGAAAACTGTGTACCTGATTTCATTTATTTTAATGAAGCAATACAACATAGAGGCCACAATGATTTCTTTTCTTTTGTGAACAAAATCTTGAGAATTTTGAAGTCAGGAAGACTAAAAGTACCTCAGATCTGACCATTAAGAAAATGCATCGAGAGAAGGTGAAGAGCTTTGAGTATATGTGGATGAAGAAAGTTCAGTCTGAAGGCTGTGTGGGCCTCAACACATTTGAACATTTGTTCAAATACATTTGAACTGATGCAGAGATCACACAATAATAGAAAACCTAGCATTCTGGGCCAGTACCCCAGCCTATACTTTATGACTTGATTTTCTAAAGTAAGCCCATTCCATCAGGTCAAAGAAGGTAAATCATTTAGCCTAAACCATAGAAATTAAAACAGTATACCAAACAGAAAGAAGAGATAGCTAAATATACCCCAAATAATGCCCCCAAAGGAAACCCCAGGGGAAAGTCTGACTGCAGCAGAATTAAGCAAACTACCTAAAAAATAATTTAAAGTAACAGTTTTAATGATACTCACTGAAATCAGGAGTAAAATGGAGGAACAAAAAGAGAACTCAACATAAAGAAAATATGAGGCAGTTTCAAACAATTCATAGAGTTACAGAACACAACTGTTGAACTAAAGAACACAGTAGAGGGGCTCAACAATAGTCTGCTAGTTAGTATAAAAAAGTATACTTCAAAAATATGGATTTGCCATTTCATGAAGACTTTTTCTGGAAGCACCCATGAAATTTCTTACCAGGTTCCAAACAAAAGTCTCACACCACTGGAGAAAGCTTCCCGAAGCCAGATATTCTGGCAATAAAACTCTCTAGTCAAATTAATTGCATACATGAAGAACAGTTGGGATATTTTGAAGTGAGTTATGGAGAAACTGGTGGACTTGATATTCCCCTCAGTAGGCACTTGAAGAAGCTATAGATGAATTTCAACATGGCCACCTTCTTATTTTGTTCATTGTTCATGATGACCTTGCTAACACCAACAAAGAATTCTTTCGTGGGTTCCTTTGGAAACTGCAAAAGACTGTTGATGTTTTAGAAATGTAAAGTTTGTTTTTGTCAAACCACTGTGACTAAACAGAGAGCTTTACATCCTGACACAGAAGCTTTTATCTGATAAAAGGTAGCCCCTTATGTTTCCACTTGCTGTGTTTGAAAGATATGTTATAACTCTTCCAAAAATCCTGAGAGAAGTTTTGTTGACAGCCCTAAAAATCATCAACTTTATCAAAAGCCAATCTCCAAATCATAGTACTTTTGCAGGTTTTGTCACGAAGCGATAGCAGAAAATGAAGGGCTGATGTACTACAGAGCTCACTGACTTTCAAGGGCGTTTCACTTTTCCTAAAAGAAAAAAGAAAATCTGTTCTTGGAGTGTGTTGAAAGAAAGAATTTTATCTTTGGGTTGGTTGGCTTGTGTATAATTTTAACTGTATGAATGAGATGAATCTTTGAGTTCGAGGCCCTGATATCACCATTATGGAGGCTTCTGACAACATTGCAAGGCTTCTTGGCTCCACTGCTGATAAGAAGCTGACATGTTTGCAACCTTTCAAATGCCAGAAGAAGTGCTTTACCTCAATGGAGTTAAGTTGCAAAATTCTGTCAATTTATTTGAAAATAGAAATCTATAAACACCTAGAAACTCTTTAAAACTTTTCAAAAGTGTTTTTTCTTATCTTTATGGTGTCAAAATTGAACCCTGGAGTCATATTTCTTTTCTTTCTGATATAAACTGTGTCAAAGGTGTTGACCTGATCTAAGATAAATTCATTGATCTTAAGGGGAAATAGAAAACCCACTGCAACTAGAGTTTTATTAAAAAGCCTCAGAGAGTTTTGGTGCTCCTAAGAGACACATTGCTTTGGAGCTGTGGAAACCTTGATATCTTTGAGGGTTGAGTTTCCAGCAGTTATAATAAAAAAACAAAAAACAAAAAAACCAACAACTGGATTCCCAATAGGACATGTGCATTTTTTGTCAAAGACCAATCCACTATAACTTCTTACTCAAGATTAACAAAGCTAATCTTTGTACAGATATACCTTTAAGAGCCAAAGTTTAACGTTGATTGGATTTCATGTATAATATTTTATTTTTTAACATGATGCCAAGAAACCAATCTATTACTGCATAATAAATATATTTAAAAACAATATTTAGGTAATTTTATTTCTGTATATTTACTTTTTTTGGTAGTCCTGTGTATTTATTTTCTGTAATAAATGTATTATTCTAAGAAAAGCCCATAGGATCCAATAGACAGTGCTGGAGGGCTATTAGAAATTTGGTGGTAGGCACAGTACGTTATCATATATTTGATGAAGAGTGAAACTGCACATCTGAGACTTGTAAATTGGTGTTACCTCAATTAAAAAATTTAAAAATAAGTAGGAAAAGAGATGAGAGGATATATCGCGTAAGAAATTAAAACCTAGAAACTGAAAAAAGAAAAGAAAAGCGACAGGTCAATTCTGAGGCAAAAGTCAATTATTTGTATGAAACAGGATTGCTATTGCTATAGGAACATCATCAGAAAATGTCTATGGACAATGAAAGGCTATGGAAGAAAATCATCTAACACTTCTTGCCGAGGGCAGAGAAATGCCTTATCACCTTATGAGGATGGTTGCATCAAATCTAAGGGAAGGTGGTGCTGGACAGCATTCCTTCTCTGTTGATCCCTACATTGTCTGGACTTTGAGTTAGTCTGATGAGCCTCTAAGACAGTATAGGAGGGAGTCATTGACAAAACCCACAGAGAGAGAGACCCAGGAAAAAGGACTTTCTTATAACATTATATACTAAGTGTCAGGGGTACCAGTGCAAAGGATGACATGCTTCTATCATTCCCATAATGGCAATGAGATTTCCATCAAAATACAGACTATTGCAGTCCACTTGGGCTGCTACACAAGGACACCATAGACTGTGTGACTCATAAACAACTGAAGTTTGTTTTTCACACTGCTTTAGGATGAAAAGCCCAAAATCATGGTGCTGGCAGATTTAGGACCTTCTTAGAACAGAGACAAAAACAGAGGAAACGCCTGTGAAGACAAGGGTCGAAGATGTGTACCTGCAAGCCAACGAGAGAGGCCTCAGAAGAAACCAACCCTTTATCTTGGACTTCTAGCTTCCAAAACTGGTTTCCTCTTGAGATTGGAGACTTCTGTTGCATAAACCATGGAAGACTGATCTGCATGTTGCTCTGTGATGAAGAGTTTCAAGATTAAACTAGTTTGTGGGAGTGTAGATTGGTACAACTATTATGGACAGCAGTATTGAGCTTCTCAAAAAATTGAGGATGGAAATTCCTTATGATTTCATTATCCCACTTCTTGGTATTTACCCCAAAACCACAAAATAGCAGTTGACAGGGTTATATGCACCCCATGTTTAGTGCAGCATTATTCACAATAACTAAGAAATGGAAACCTAAGTGCCTAACGAGAGATGAATGGGTAAAGGAGATGTGGTTTATACACACAATGGAATACTACACAGCCCTAAAAGATGAAATCCTAACATTTGTGACAACATGGATGGAACTAGAGAGGATCATCCCAAGTGAAATGAGTCAGAAGGAGAAGGACAAGTAACAGATGATTTCACTTGTATGTGGAATGTGAAAAACCAGGCAAACAAACAGACAACGCAAAAGCTAACCTTTGGACATTAACAATAGAACTGAGGTTACCAGTGGGGAAGAGGGTGGGAGGTGGGAACACAGGGTAGTGAGAGTCCAGTGGACAGTGGTAGACTCTTAGGAATTTGGTAGTGAGTGTGGTATGTTATATATTCAATGAATAGTGAAACTGCTTTATCTACAGTTGTATTATTTTGTAAATCAAAGTCACTTCAATTAAAAAAAAGATACAGAGTAAAAAAAAAGTTTAAACCAGTTTGGTCAACCATGCATGCTCTTATTTTCCTCCTGCAGATCACAATGCATATTGGCCTGTTAAAACTTTGGGAGCTCCAACAGCAAAGGCCCTTTTCAAATTTGTTTAACTCTGTGTTTCTCTATTTTCTTTGACTGGGAACTTAAAACAAAATTATTATGCCTGTTAACAGCTGAAAACCCAGTGTCCTCTGAGGTACCCACTAGAAAACTGTCAGTTACATATATCACTTAAAAATATAATTTATCCAGCTTAAAAAATAGAAGATCCATAGACTAAAACTGATAAAAGGATCCATAATGTAAAAACAATAAAAATATTCAGAGAATATGATTACCCATCAAATGCTCTAGTTGCTAAATGTGGGAAAGGCCAGATTTGATGTGTATTCTGGTGGAGAATGGAGAAAGAAAAGCTCCCTTTATACAAGACTCAGCCATCCATGAGATTCCCGGGTTTCCAGGAAAACTCACTGACCTTGAATGTTCAGCCCCATTACTCACAGGGCAAGGGAGGAAGGGGGAAGATATCAACTCCAAATGAAAACGACTTCTCTTCTCTTATTATAACCAAGCTTAGGAAACAGATGACTTTTTAATCAATATCCAGGTATTGAAGTGAAGTGTATTACTGAGTGCAGAGAAGAGGACTGCTTGGTTCCTTCCCTTGAGGAGTTAACAATTAGCTGTGGAGACAGAACTGATGCATAAAACAATTACGGAAAACTAAATGTAAGTCTAGATGCTATCTTGAGAAAAATTAGCCTGTTGAATTTTCATCACAGTATCCCCGGAGTCTAGAATATTGTTTGGAATATATTGTGTGCTAGAAAAATCTTGGATGAATGAGTTGATGACTGAATTTTAAAAATAACATATGGTTATGAGAACAATACATGGTCATTAGAGAAAATCTGAAAATGCACAAGAACATGAAGTAAAAAAGAAAAAAGGCATTTGCATTTTGCCAAATTTCTTTTTTTCTGAGTACTCTTGCACAGCACATACACCCTCATGCTTTTAAGAACAGAATTGGAATTAAGTTTTATAGCCTGATTTTTTTCTCTTAAAATTATATTGTGAACATTTTTCTGTGCCATTAAATATTCTTCAGAACATTATTTTTAATGGCTTCATCATATAGTAATCCATAAATAAATCACGGTGCAGCCTAACTTATTGGCCTCTTTCCTATTGTTGAGCATTACTGTTGGAAACATTTTATAACACCAACAATTGCATTTATTTTTTGCTTGCTCTGTTTCAACTATTGTGCTGAGCTTTTTCCCTTTTTACATAATCTTACTTAATTTAATTCCCACAGCAATCCAATGAGGTAGAATGCATCGCACCTTCTTTACAGAGGGAAACCACAGTCCTTTCTCAGTAGCCTGCCATAAGGAACTACCATTTTTTCTTGCTGCCTTTTGGATAATTTTTTATTTTGTTTTATTTTATTGGGTTAGTGATTTTCTTATGGTTTCATCTTATCTCCACTGTAGGATTATTATTAATCTCTCCGAATTAAAAAAATTAGTTGCTTCAGTGTTCACAATACACATCTTCATTTGTTTGTAGTCTACATCAATAATCTTTATCAGTTTAGGGGCCTGACAACTGCTTATCACCAATCTCTTTCATTTTTTGTGCAACTGTTGTTAGTTGGTTTATATTCACATATACTTTTTTTATAAACTGTATACAAACATACAACATATTAATGTGTTTTTTTCTTTATATAGTCTTATCAGAGTAATTAAAAGTAAGAGAAACATTAAAAAAATTGCCTTCACTTATATCACTTCCAATGCTCTTTATTTCTTTGTAACAGAGGCAAATTTCTGTCTGGTATATTCCTGATTCCTGAAGAACTAGAAAAAATTTCTAGATGTAAAATTTAGTTTCTGTTTTGTTTTGCTATTTAGTTTGCTTGATGGCCTTTGAACTGAAAAGCTCCAGCTCTAATCCAAAAGAATTTATGATTTTGTGTCTTTCATTAATTCTTAAAACTTTTCAACTATTAGTTTTTCAAATATTTCTTCTGTCCTATTCTACCCTGCCTCCACCCCCGCCCCCCAGCCCCCCGGCTTCTCTATTTGGGATCCCAATGGCGTGTATATTCAATGCTTGAATTGGACCTCAGGCCTTGAGTGGGCTCTCAATTTTTATTACTCTTCATTCCCTTTGTGAGTCAGTGTGGGTAATTTCTATTCACTTATCTTCAAATTCATGGATTCTTTTCTCAGCCATTGCATTCTACTATTAGACTATTGAAGACATTTTCATCTCTATTACTGTGTTTTTCACTTCTAGCCATTCCATTCGATCCCTTCTTAAAATTTCCCTCTCTATGCTGAAATTTCACACTTGTTCATGCTTCTTGAGTTATACCTTTTCCACTAGAGGACAGGATTTGCTGCCTCCTCTAAATGGCTAAAAACTTTTTTGTTCCTTTGAGGAGACAGAGTAGAAGAACTGAGGAGACAGAGTAGAAGAAGCTAGGATGTAAGCTAGGGAGATTATTAATCATGTCTTCTTTAGATTTCACGTTAGTTGGATGCCCAGAAATGTCAACTTTCTTAGATTTAAGAAGAGTTGTGAATTTTCATATTATATGCCTTTTGTGTTGCAGTGGTGAAAATCATGATTTTTCTCCAGATTTCTACATTATAAGTGAAGGCAGAAGCCAAAGTCAACCTTTTAAAATATAAATCAGATCATGTCACTTCTTTGCTCAAAACCCTGTTAACTCTTCCTAATTCTTTGAGAGAAAATCCTTCAAATTCCCAGTGCTCTAAACTGGTGATGCTCATCATGAGCGTAGAGTGGAATTGCCTGGGGAGCTGTTAAATGATCTGTGCCAGGGTCTTACCCCACCAGAGATGCTGATTTAATTCATTCATAGTATGGCTCTATTTTTTTTTTTTAACTTCTCAGATGTCTGTGATAAACATTCAGGGTTGAAAAATTGTCCTATATTCTTGTTTCTCAAAGTGTGGTCATCAGCAACTTTGGCATGGCGTGGGGGCTTGCAAGTGAGGCATCTCAGACCTGCCCCTGCATCTCAGGTGAGTCATGTCTCATTACAGTTTGGGAAGCACTGCAGACAGTCTTAACCCACAGCCAGTGTTCTCTTTCCCTGACCTCGTCTACTGTTCTCTCAACAACCTCACTCCAATCACGCTGGCCTTTCTTGAAACTTCAATGCACATGTCTGCCTCAGGGCTCTTATGCTAGATGGTCCCTTTGTCTTTTTGTCTCTGACAGCCGCAAAGTTAGATCCCTTGTCTCCTCAGTGACACCTTCTCTGACCAGCTCTCCACTTTCCACTTCTCTTTCCTCTCTTCTCTGTTTCCCATGGTTTCTCAGCACTGATCACTTTCTAACAGAGTGTATTCACTACCTGTCCTCACAAATCGTCATAAACGACTTAAGCAACAGAAATATATTCTCTTCTCTGGAAGTCAGAAATCTAAAATCCAGATGTCAATAGGGTTTCCTCCTTCTGGAGATTCTGAGAAAGAATTGGTCCAAGGTTTTCTTCTAGCTTTCTGACTTATTGATGCAGTACTCCAATCTCTGCCTCCATCTTCGCATGTCTTCTTCCTGTGTGTTTGTCCCTTCTTTTTTTTTTCCTAAGGACACCAGTCATTAGATTTATGAGTTATCTTCAATATGGAGTTTCATCTTGAAATCCTTAATTACATCTGCAAATACCCTATTTCTAAATAAGATCACATTCACAATACGGGGTGTTAAAACTTTGATGTGTCTTTTTTTTGGGAATCACTATTCAAATCACTACATATACCAAATAAATGTATGTATTTATCTCAGTTCTCTCTCTCCATGGGTATGGAATTTCCATGAGGGCAGAGAGTTCTGGCTGTCATGTTCACGTTACTGCTGTGTCTTCAGGACATAGAGTATTGCCAGCTACATAGTAAGTGCCAATAAAACCTTGCTGATTCAGTAAGTGAATCTCACTCCTTGTTTCAACACCAGGCAGGGCTGTGTGCCCTTTTAGTTCACTTCTCTTCCTTGGGTTCTGAAACCCCCTCCTTCCTTATATCTCCTTTGTCTTCTCTGTTCCCTTTCACTCTCCATTCTTGGAGCTTCTTCCTTTTTCCACCCCTGATCTTCTTTTCTGCTTATCTATTTCCTTCCCCAGGCAGCAACACCATTGCCTGGCCAATCAGTCCTAGATAGAGGTGACTCACATTTCTGCATCTCCGCTCCAACCTTTCTTCTGAGTCATATTTCCCCTTTTATTTGAATACTCCACAGATACCTTATACTTCATGTTTTCAATCCCCTAACACATACTCTTTTCCCTCTAAACCTGTCTTCTCTCCTTCCATGGTTCAGTATTGCTGACCTCCCAGTCACCAAAGTCAGAGCCTGGAAATCAACTTTAACTAAATCCTATCACTTGTCAAGCCTGGTCGCTTTCACTTCTTAAAGAGTTCATGGATGTGCCCTGTCCTCCCCATTCCCACCAACATAGTCCCCCCATTGCCATTTCCTCCCTACCTCTCTGCTTCGTTCCAAGATGCAAACTGTCCCTCTCCCTCCTCATCACTACTTTAGAGACCACGTCATCATCAGACTTGGCTGATTCTTAACCTCTCCAGGCCTCCTCTTGAGGCCGGCTTACTTCTGTGGTCCAGCCAGACTCACCTTGAACTTCTCCAGTTTACCAGTCAGAGGAGACTGGGGAGCACCTGCCTGAATGCTTTCTGGTCCCCTGGACTCTGAGAAAAAAATGCAGTGAAAATTGGACAGAGAACATTACCCAAAGGATGGCAGGGCTGTCTTAACATTTGGAGGAGGGGGAGCTGTCTCCAAGAGAGATTTGGGGCTTCATTTTACTCTCAGGTTGTGGCAGTTTCTTGGAGGCCTTCCATCCTTCTCTGCTTTTTTGGCGTTAATTGTTGGGATCGATGCTGCAGCAATTATATCATGTTTACTGCAGCCACCATGTAGCTGAGGCTTAAGTGTCGCTAAATGTCACTTTCACGCTCCCCAGTGTATGGTGTGTAATTATAACTGGTTCACTACCTTCTTTGTGAAGGAGGCAGATGCTTTTAGCCTGAAAAGGAGAATAGAAATGCATTTTCTCTAACCTTACAAGAGCACTCATTTCCGGAGAGGCCTGGAACAGAGGAGGAGGCGCAGGACACTGGCTCTTTATCATCCATGGTGTGGTCTGCTGGGAACTCTGGGGATGCCCTCTAAAATGTGCTCAGCTCCTTCTTGTTGCCAGGGTTTTGGGGTTGGGATCCTGGGAGCCTGAGAGCAAATTCAGAGGCAAAGAGACATTGAAGAACTGGGAATCAGTGGCCACCACTGTGGCTGAAAGCAGGGTGTCACCAGGTGGCCCAAGAATTCACACAACTTTGGGTTTATACCTGACTGTGTGACTTCAGATAAGTCATTCTGAAACTCTGATCTCATTTTTATGAGATCCCACCTGTGGGAATAATCAATACTGCCTGAACTACCTCCATTCAATTCAATTCAAACTATTTAGCTATCCCTAGGCCTGAGGGGATACAATAGAGCATGGTTCCTCCCCTCAGTGAGCTTAGAGTCTAGAGCGGGAGTTGACAAGCCGATTGCCTGTTTTTGTATAGCCTGTCAGCTAACAACAAATTTTGCTTTTTTAAAAGGTTGAAAAAAAGAAATAAAAAAGGAATATGCAAGTAGAATATGTATATAGCCTGTAGGACCCAAAATTTTAACCTGATCCTTTGCAGAAAGACGTTTCTGACCGTGGTTCACAGTTGTGCAATGTCAGCCGTTAACTACATATGGCTATTGAGCATTGAAAAGTAAATTGAGATGTGCTATAACTGTAAAATAGACTTTAGATTTCAAAGACATTTGAAAAGAATGAAAAGTATCCCATTAGACTTTTTTTATATTGATTACATGTTAAATAATATTTTTATCTATTAGATTACATAAAATATATGTTTAAATGAATTCTCTCTGTTCCTTGTTAAAACTGTGACCATTAGAAAACTGAAACTCACATATGTGGCTCGTGTTATATTTCTATTGGATAACAATAACTCTAGATGGGTTTTGGATCATGAATCAAATTCAGATGTATTGCTTATGAACTGTGTTATCTGGGCAAATGACTTAACGGACTGTGAGTTTTTCATTTCTGAAGAGGACAGCAGCACAGCTCATTGATAGAGTTGTTTTGAGGCTCATATGATATCATCATATGAAAGCATTCTGGGAGGTGCAAACCGGGACACCGATGGGACTATTTCTGAGGTTTAGCCACACCTGGAACGAGCACCCCTGCCCCATGGAGCCCTCTGGGTCCTGTGTCCAGATGGTGGTGCTTGTACCATGAATGCTTCTCCAGCTTCTCTCACCCCACTGTGCATAGGGCATGGGTTGGTAATATTAGAGTTCTTCCTTCCCCTCGTGGTGTTGCATTTGATGTCGGGGACGCAAGGACTTCCAAATCCTATCCAAGCCCTTATAGGAGAAAGACCTTGTATTAGGAACCAGAAGTCTAGACGTATGGCAACAAAACCCCAAAGAGTTAGTAACATTAAGGTTTGGTTCACGTGTGTTACTTCATTTAATCGAATATAGGCATCCCCAACTTTTCAGAAGTTAGATACACCACTTTGCTTTTATGAAAGACCTACATCAGTACTTGTTTTCTCTAAACGAAGAAATTTGAAGAGGATGTTCGCTTTTACATCATAAAGTGAAGCTGGTGAGCAGGGGGTTTGGTGGCTGCAGCTAGAGAGTGTCCATTCTCCAGGCGCCTGGGGAGAAAGAGCAGCCTGGCCAAGTCCTTGCCTGACCCCTTTCTATGGACTGTGTACCGTTCCTGCTTTTCGTACTGGGGAGTGTGATTTCAGGCTTTAAGTGTGATTTGGTAGCTGATTTTGGGGGTTGGGCAATGCTCAGTAATTTTTCCATCTAAATGGAAGGTAATCACATCTTTGCTTTATGCCTGATGGCTTACATGGGAAAGTTCTCCTTCAGATAGTGGGGAACTCAGTGGTAACAGGATAGGAACCTAATGTCCACATTGAATCATAGTGAAGTCAATTGTCTTTCCCAGGGCCTCTCAGCTGGTAGGTGGCAGAGTGGACCTGAACACACTCTTCTGAGCCCATGAATAGGTCATCGGGGTCCTTTGCCTGTCCTTACTTAAGGAGTGATGCAAATAAGCAACAGAGGGGTATCAGCAGAAGGCATCCTGTGGTTGTGGATGCAACTCTGATCCAGCTGTGGAGATTAAGACTCTGCCCCCAGGGCTGTTCCTTTGGAGCAGGGTCAAACCACTTCCCTTACAGTGTGTGAGGTCGCCATGTGTGAAGGGTGGTGCCCTCTCAGGTGCTCTTGGGTCTCAAAATTACGATGTGAAGTGTAGGGACCAATGGCCTCAAGATCACCTGGGAAGTGTCGAAAATGCAGGTTCCAAGGCCCAGCTCTGGAATCCTTCTTCAGGAGCTTGTGCAGTGAGTTTCGAGAATCTGTATTTATGAAGACTTCTGTTTAGTCTCTGGGTTTACAAACCTTTGATTAGAGGTTGAGTTGGCTTTTACCAGAACTTTGGAATCAGCACTTTGGCAGCAGTGATGTCCCACTGTATTTCCTTCATATCTCCCATATACTTAGCATACTAGCCTTGACAGCATCACGTTCAAAATATAGCTGAGGTCCAACGATTTTCCCCCGCCTCCACTGGTTAGCATCATTGTCCAACCCACCATTTCTCGTTGGCTCATAGATATGAGGCCAAGGAGCCAGACTCAAGAGCCTGGCTCTGTCCATGGCTTAAACTCCCGATGCCTCAGTTCCTCAACCAGGAAGTGTGGGTAATAAAGGTGTCTTTTGTTGCTGTAAGGATTATATGAGCAATATGTGATAATACATGACATAATAAGCCCTCCATAAATATTATTGATACTGCCAGGGCCTCTAACTGATGTCTTTGCATTTCTAGCCTGTTATGATCCATTTTCCACCTGGCGACTAGAGACGTTTTAAAATGTAAATCAAGTTATATCACTGTCCTTTTTCAAACCCTCTCACAGCTTCAGACTCCTATTATGCTAAGAATGAAGTCCCAAGTCTTTTCTAGGGCCTACGTAAGGCTCTGCAGGTCCAGCCTGTATAAACTCTAACGCCCTTGGTTTCTCTTACGGATTCTGTTCTAGCCAGGGGGGCTTTCTGGGTGTTTCTTAAACATACCAAGAACTTCCTGGTCTCAGCATCTTTGCAGCAGCTCAACTTATTTACAGCCCAATATCATATTATATATTTGTCTACATTGGCTGCCTCCTCTGAAGAGATTGGAAGCCCCACGGGGTCAGGGAATCCATACACACACTTAACATGTTCAATTCCATATCCTGAGTGCCTAGAACAGTACCTGGTATAGTAGAAATTCATTAAATATTTGCTGAGTGAATCAACGAATGAGTGAACCCACCTTCCTCGTTCTCCCAACCAGCCCCTGCCTAGCAAGCTTCTCTCTGCTTTCACTTCTCCTAGCTCAGAATGCTCTGCAGTGGGTGGTCTGGGCCTTTCGCTGTAGTTTATCAAGGCAAGGGAAATTATTCTCTGGGAAATCATAACCTGAAATACACATTGCCTTTGTACCACATTGGTGCACACTAATGAATTACGTGGAGGAATAAATATTTCTGGAGACATAAGCTGCCCAGCCAAGATTTTTATCTTCTTTTTCAGGAGGGGTGGAGGCCATTTATAATCCCCTCACTTCCCTTCTGGAATCACAGACAGGAGGCTGCTGTAGCTGCACCTGAAACTTCCATCATTCATCTGATTTTTCATTTGATCAATAAATCTCTCTCGAAACTGGCCATCTGGATTTAATGTATCCAGGGAGTGGGCTAATTAAGCACCTAGCTGATGGTATCTTCACAGGCAACTTATGGTCTACCCTTTTCCCTGAGATTCAGGGAATTTCTCCCCATAGAAAACACAATGAAGCTCAGTTCCAGGGGCTGTGAGAGAGCAGATGCCCTTGGTTTCCCAGGCCCTGGCCCTTGGATCCCTCCAGTGTCTTAGCCCTTCTCCCCATGGCCACTTCTCTTAGGCTGTTGCGTAGCACCCCAAGTCTGTTTTAGTCAAATTGAGATCACACTCTCATCCCCTGGTTGTGACCCGGATTCAGTGGGTAACTTTCCTAAGTCCTTATTATATCGCAAGGGGTGAGATGCACAAATTTACCTGCAAGAGACCCAGGATGGTCAACCACGGCAATTCTGGGCTGTTGGAGGAGGCGTCAGCTCCGTAGTTACTGGAGCGTGGGGAGCTCCGAGGGTCCTTAAGAGTGGGCTGACCGTATTTCCTTGAGACAAAAATGGGAAGGGGCTTTGGGCCCCCTCAACAGACGGGGCCCGGGGCAACTCAACTGGCCCTTTGCACTGCCTTACAGACATCCCTGTTTTATTAAAAACGGGACGAATTTGTCAGTTGTGAAGTATGACAAATGGTGCTGTCTCGTTTAAAACAGCACGCAAGGTCAGCCTTCTTAGGAGGGGTGGCTAAGGTGGTGGAGCCGGGGTGAGGTCAGACACTGACTGTGTGTGACCATGAAGCCTATTTCAATGTCATAACAGCAGGCACGACTGCACTGCAGGGTGTGGGCTTGTGGTCAGCTGGCCTCCTGGAGAGCAACTTGGAGTGTGTGTGTCAGGTCCCGAGGACTATGCAGGTCCTGGAGTGCAGGTGCCCATGCAGCTTTGGCTTTCGTCTCCTTCTGGTTCCTGTCTGACATGCTTGCTCTCAGTGTTCTGACTTCCTCTCCCATGTCTGTCCTCACTTCATCATTGGCTGGGACCCTGGCCACCAGCTTGTCCTTCCTTCCTGGACAAGTGGGTCTGTTCCTCCAGGCAGCCCGTGGGCTTCAGGTCACCTCCTACAACACCCTGTCTTTGTCTTTGTCCTGGGCTCCTCCAAACCCAGGTCTACGTTGTGGGCTGTTCTGGGCTCAGGACCAAGAAGGGACTCTGCCTGTGCAGAACTCACTTGTCCAAGTCAGATGCACCTTGAAATCTCCTGCTACTGAAAAGTTCTCTCTGCCCTCCTTGATGGTCTACAGGGAAACAGGATATGGCTAGAACCTCCTTGCCCTCAGGCCACTTGGTCTGAGGCAGGGGTAGTAATGATAAATGCTATAGGAGGTGAGGAGGGGAGGGCATGCGCGGAGGACTGTGCTGTGAAAAAGATGCATCTTGGGGTGAATCTGGGTCTTGCTTGCTGCTGGTGTTGTCATCTTGGGCAAGTTGAACTTTGTGTGTGGAGAAGAAAGGGAGGGTCCTTGTGAGCATCACTGCAGACAATGTCTGTCACATGTATAGCATGGGGCTTGGCATTCAGTAGGTTCTTAAAAATGGCTGCCCTCTGTCCTATGCCCCAACTGGATTTCTCCCATAAGCAGCCGTGTGACATGCTGGCAAGAGCGTGGGCTGTAGAACCTGTGCAGATCTGAATTCATTTGCATCTTCATCCACCAAAGAGCAGGGGGAACCTGAGTTACACGTCTTCTGAGTTCCGTGTTGGAAGGACGTGCCTTCCTCATGGAGAGTGTGGTGGCAGTAAATAAGACAAACGGTGTAAAGCACCCAGGAGTAGGTGGTACACAGCAGGTGTCCCATAGCGCTGCCCCCTGTTGCCCTGCTTGACTGGTGAGGGATTTGTGGCCACAGTGACTGACAAAGAATCACAGATCCATTTACTTAATAAGGAATCATTTTCTGTCCTCCTCTTGTTTTTGAACCAGGCATAAAGGTACTAGAGGAAGCAGAATTATTGGAGAGCTGTCTTGTTTTCAGAAGCATTAGATAAATTAGGTTACATATTTTATTGTTCCTGAATACTGGGTAATAATTTATTTTCCTCCTTTGAAGGTGCTATTCTAACAGCCCCAAGCAGTGCTTTATTTTGTTCATGCTTGATGCGATCTGCTCACCCAATTTATGCCTTGTTCAAATGAACTTGCTTTAATACAATTTTAATTGTTTCTAATGCTTTAAATTAATTATAGCCATTTCGGTGGTTGCGCTGTGTCTTTGCTGGTTCGCTATTTCGTCTCCATGGCAACCATTCTTACAAAGAGGAGGGTGTGTGTGTGTGTGTGTGTAATATGGGCGGATGCCTCTTCTGTTCTAGATGTTGACTTCAGTTTGCTTTTAAACTCTGTTACTCTGCTCCAGGGAGCATTCTGGGGTAACACAAAGTGAAAGCTGTTTATTGTTTTCCACTCGGGAACCATGCCTGGTCCAGGATGTCAGCTGTATGCTCTGCTCCCTGCACTCCTCCTTTATCTTCTCAGTCTGGGAGCAGCTCCGAAGGACCGCGTGGGGTGGGACAACTCTGTGCAATGTTCAGAAATAATAAAATTAATATTCATGGAGTGCTTTTGTGTGCCAGACAGGGCTCTTTTCAAATGCTGGCTGATTTGATCTTTGCAACTACCTTGTGAGGCTGAAGCTGTTATTCTCACTTTAGAGATGAGGTAAAGGCACACAGAGGCTAAGCGGCCCAGCCCAGATGCTCAGCCAGTGAGTGGTATCTCCTCACAGTGGGTTGGGTCTCAGGTTTTGCTGACATTGGATGACAAGTCTTGTTGACGGGTTATGGAGACTTTTCCCCCACCATTTAGGACTGGGGAGATTTTCACGGTCTTTGGGGACCTCGCCCAACTGCAGCTCTCCTAGTAGTTTTTGGAGAAACCAAGCAGCCCTCTGGCCCCCAGGGCTTTGTCCTTCCACTTCTTAGCCTCTGCATTCCTCCCCGGTTCTCGTCTAGAAGCCACCTGGAGGCAGGCTGGGGAGTCTTGTCCTCTAACTCCTTTCCCCACTGGCGCTACAATAACACTTTCTCAAGTCTGAACTTAGTAAATATTGGATCAGTTTGCGGAAAACTGCAGAAGAAAAGGCAGGGATGTTTTGCACAATCACCCTATGCTGGAAAAATGACATTGGTTATTCTTTCAACCGTGGTGCTTTGCTGACTGTGTAAGTGCTTGGGAAAGCAGGGCAAAATTCAGTCAGGCACCTTGTGAAATTTATGAATTCCTGCAGGCAGGGGCTTTGGGGTTCATGCTTTGGAAGCATGTGAGTGTCACCTGCCACATCATTAGAGCTGCAAGCCTTGGTGTCACATTGTGGTCGGTTTCGGGAAATGGTGGGAGGTCCAGGCATGGAAGGAGTGGAGAGATTGATGGGAAAAGCTCTCAGCGTGGTGTTTCCCTCCTCCTCACTCCTTCTAGAACTTTGGACTCAGTCAGTCAGCACCACAGAGCCTCTGAGTGAAGTAGGAGAACCATAAAGGTGAGCAGAGCTATGTGAGGATGTCACTGGTATTCTGGGCAGATATTGCAGCACATACACTCAGGGACTCTTTCACAACCAGACTCACCATCTGCACTTGGATTCGTGGCTCTATTTCTGTATCCTCTACTCTTCTGCATGGAGCATTCACTTTCCGACACAGACAGAGCCTTTCACAGGCTTGGTTTTTGGAAAATGAGCCAGCAGGGCTTTTGAGGGTGACTTCATCGGCTGGGTTTCAGTTCTGTGACTGTCCTGGCCTGGCTGGTTCTGTCTTTCCTGTCAACACTCAGTCATATTAATGATCAGCTCACTTTCCTTCAAAGGAGGGCCAACCTGTGTCTCTGCCTATCTCATTTCATGTTTTCATCTTGATTAGTGGAAAATAAACCTGCCAGTTTGTTGGACATCAGGCAGGCACTCTGTCACCCTTGTCTAGAAAGTGTGAAAGAAGAGTTGTCTGCAGGAGGTGGGGGCACAGTTCTGTCACAGTCTCCCCACCTTTCAGGTATCTACTCTGTTTAGCCATTGGGACAATTTCCTCATCAGCCAACTGTGCTCCATGTCACCTGCATTGCTCTCTGGGCATCTTCGCAGCATCAGGCCCCTGCACAGTAGTCCATTCACTGGTGGGTCCCTCTGAGGCCAGGCTCGGACAAAGGGGCATCCTGTCGAGCTTGTGCTTCTCCTGGTCTCTTTAGGCGCCTGAAGAGAGACATCTGCTTCCACCAGCAGAGAAAGCACACTGCCCCTTCAGCACACACACAAGCAAGAGCGCACAACTCAGCTCATGCACAAACATACACCAGCACACACACACACACCAGCACACATACAACCAGTACACAGCACACACACTGGCACACACTAGCACACACATACCAGCATACACACGCTCAGTTCTCAGCCCAGGCCCACACCACCCTCCCCAAGGGTGAGCGCTGGTTCTGCAGGCTCCCAGTGGAGATGGACCAGTGACCTCTGGCCATTTTGCTCCTGTGAGGATCCATGCCTCGCTCCTATGGCCCAGGGTGCTGAGCAAACTGAATCTGCTGTAGCCTCCCACTGAGTAGAGCTGGGTAGTGGGGGTGGGGGGGAACAGATGGTGGCAAACTTGGGAGGGAGGGGTCTGACTTGGGTTTCCCTCCCACTTCCCCTTCCAGAAACTTCCTCCCTGTTAACATGTGTTCATTTGGTGCTGGACACTGTGTGAGCCACAAGGGGACATACGGAGCAGGAATCCATGCCTGGGTCATTTTGTTACAGCAGACCTTCTGTGAAGACCCGCTTTTAAGCCCCAGGATCTTCCTCCACTCCCTCTCCATGTGTCCCTCACCCCTCCTAACACACTTTATCCTGAGATGCGCCTCCCTCCTGACCCCTGGCCCTGGGGTGAGGTTCAGGACACGGTGAGTCTTGGAGAGGGTTCGGGGTGGGCTGACAGCTCAGGAGGGAGATGAATGTGTGTAAATCTATTAACAGTCATATTTTACTCATGCCATTTTGGCTTAATGATTGACAGACTTTTTCATCCTAAAAAAAAGTCGCAGTTTGAATAGTAAGTTACAATTTGATCACTCCATCTAAAATCCCCTTTATTCACCTTTGGTTTGCTAACTTGCAAACTCCTACTTTCTCAAGCCATGCCAGTGTCTAAAAGCTTCATGTTGAGTAGCCAGGCCCATGTGCGTAGGGAACGTGGACCTCTGGGGAGCCTTTAGGACCCCCAAGCCTCTCCTCAACCATCAAGGCTGCAAACATGTAGCAGAGACAGAATCTCGCTGCCAGTGAGTCTTTCAGGGCACAGCCCCCTGACCCTGGGCTCTGCTGGCAGCCAGAGCTCCTGCCGGGCACCAGTGCTAGCAGCCCGCAGGCCAGTCCGTGTGTGGGCAGCGGGGCACTGACCTCTGTGGGCAATGCAGGCCCAGCGGGGGCCACACTGGTACATGGAGCTCTGGCTCTGCACAGAAAGGTTGTGGCTGATCTGCACCACTCAAGCTCCACTCTACTGCAGTCATGGGAAGCAAACACATTGTTTTGTTGTGTTTGACTTCCGTGTTAGGCTGGAGTCTTCAAGGACTGCTTACAATGTAATAAGTGAGAATAAAATCAGGAGAAAAAATATTCCTTAGGGAACTCTGACTGCCTCAGACTCGTGAACTCTGGCTCTGGGTTCCCAGCAGCAGAGAGCTGACCCAGCAGGTGCAGCATCTATCCAGCTTGACCCTCTGCTGGGGGGACAGACCGCCCCCCTGGGGAATGCCACATGTCGTGACTCAGGTGGACGCTGCCACAGCTCAGAGAAGAAGGGTTTCTACAGAGCCCTGATCAAGTTTTGTTCCCTGGAAGGCCCTGAAGTTCACCTCTGTTCCTTTGGATGAATTCAGGAGGCTTTTACTGAGCACCTACTGTATGCCAACCTGTGCCAGGTGCTGTGCTAGAGGAAAAAGAGGCCGCTGCTCTATTCTGAGACTTACCTCGCTCCATCACCATGCAGAGTGTGTGGATGTGGGTGGAGGGAGTGAATCACAGAGCTTCCCCCATAAACAGCGGAGAATCCCCAACACGGATGCACTGGAAGTGCTGCAGCAGAGGGGGCTCCTTCAGCTCTCAGTGCTTGTGACAGTGTCCCCGAAGAGAGCCATCTGACCTGACAGCAAGCCTGCTGCCTGGGGCAGCCACATCCAAGGACTGCTGGCTCCTCGGGAAGATTCTGAAGGGTCATTGGTGTCTCAGAATGCCCATGAGATTGGCAGAAACCTGATGGCCTGGTGGCTGTGTTGCAGATCAACTTCTCCCTCCGCCCTGCTGCCTCCTTCCACAGGTATTGCTTGTAAGTCACAATAAATTCCCTATACCTGAGTCTGTCTCAGCCCCCTGGGGATCCTGACTAGCAATAGTACCTGACATGGTCAACACTGTTTATTGAAGGTGTCCTAGAGGAAGTGACTTGCAGGCTGAAATCCATCTGGTGGCAGCTGTGGATCTGGAGGGCAAGGATACTGGTGCCAGAGCGAGCAAGAGGATGTGCCCAATCTGATAGGCAGGGGCACAGAGCTGTCTGGCAAAGTTGATGGCAAAGCAAAGTCATTTTGCGAGGTCCCTGGGAGAAGTGATGGGTCATGGGTCTTGTTCTAAGGCATTGTGATATCACTGAAGGGTTTTAAGTATGGAGGGTGAGGTGTGACATGGCTGACTTATTTTCTTATTCGAAAAAAACCCCTCTTGATTGGAAGAAGGCAAAAGCATAAGCCAGGAGATCAGCAAAGGAGGCTTTTGCAGCAACTCAGAAGAGCGATGCCAGTGGTCTGAATTAAAGTAAGTGCTCAGAGCGGGGTGGATTTAAGAGACATTCCCTTAGGAGGAAGAATCAATTGTCAGCAACTAGGATGGATAGGATGCTGAAGGAGAGGGAGGAGTTAGACAAGCTTATGTTGCGTTTCTGACTTCAGTAACTGGGAGGAGTCTAGTGAGATGCCGAGCAAGTGGAGAAGCAGATTTGAAAAGAGGGTGGTGGAGGGAAAATTCGTTTCATTCAGAAGTGCTGAATTTGAGTTATCTTTGGGATATTCAAGTACTGAGCTGCGACATGTAGGTATCTGGAGAGAAGGAACAAAGTTCTTTCTCTATTGCATGTGATAAAATGCCCTCACAGCTTAGTGACGTAGACAGCAATAAATATTATTTTATTTTCTATGAAGGAGGAATTGGGGAGTGCTTTAGCCTGGGGATTTCTCAGGAGGTTATAGTCAAGATGGTAATCAGGACGATAATCACCTGAATGTCTGGCTGGGCCCGGAGGATTTGCTTCTAAGATGGCACACTTCAGGGCTGTCAGCTGGTGCCAGTGTCAGGAGGCCTTCACTTCTTAACGTGTGGGCCTGTCTGTAGGGTTTGTTTGAGCATCTCCCTCACGTGGCATTTAGCTTCTCCCAGAGCAAGTGACACAAGAAAGTAAAGCAGAAATGGGATGTCTTTTACTGATCTACCTCAGAAGTTACACACCATAACTTCTACCACATTCTATTGGTCACACAGACTGACCTTGATTCAGTGATGAAGGGGGCCACACAAGGGTGTGAAGATCAGACTTCAAGGGTCATTGGCACCATCTTCGAGACTGACTACTGCACTTGGAGATGTAGATTTGAAAATCATTAGCATTTAGATGATATTTGAAGTCTTGGTTATGGGCGAGATCGCCTAAGTATGATGGATGAAAAGAGGGGGACTTAAGAACAGAGTTTCAAGACACTGGCCTTTCAAGATAAGTAGAGAGAGAATGGCCAGTAAAGGAAGCCGATGACAAATGCGATGAAATGCGATGAGATGCCCTGGCTTGTCTGCCGTTTACTCTGGTTTATGCCTTCTGTGCCCACATGGTAGTTTATTCTGTCCGTTTTCATTCTTAAAAGTATCCTAGATTAGATGAAAAATTTATAGTCACCCATTGATTTAAAAAAAACACCCCAAAATAGTCAGAGCAGCAGAGGAAAACCAAGACGAGCCAGTATCATGACAAGAAGTTCATCGAAGAATTTAGCAGCTAACGTTGGAGATGTGGCCATGGGAAGCAGGCTTTGGGAGGTGAGCTGAGTGGGAGGTGAATAACACATAGAGTGTATTTCTAGAATCTTGACCAAGAAAATGGAAGGAGAAAATGGGGTTTTAAGCATAGGTAGAGTATGTGGAAAATTTTTTCTCTTAAGGTGCTAGACAGTAAAATATATATAATTGATGAAGAGAGGACTCCATTGGGAAGGGTAGTGGTAAAGAGAGGGAGAGAGGAGGGAGAGGGAGAGGGGGAGGGAGAGGGAGAGGGGGAGAGAGTTCTTCATCATCCAGGTTCCTGGAAGATAATTCTGGAAACCTTAATGTGTCAAAATTAAACTCAAGATGACAGTACAGAGCTGCTGAGGAAGGAAGGATGACAGTCATTTGAGAAGCCCGAATTCCCAGTTTACTCTGGGCCCCTCCTGCTGCTCCATGGAGTGTCTTAGTCTGGATCAGAGTGACCTGACATCAAAGATGCCCCCAAGGTTCTGAGAGGCACCATTACTACTCATCCTCCTAGTCTGCTTGAGAAGCTACTTCTTGGGCATCCCCTCTGGAGCTTCTCTTTCTTCTAGGACTGGCAGTAGGGCAACGGGACTCCAGAAAGTGGAGTGGGTGCCCATGCCCTTGGTCTGTGGGAGATGGCTTTGTATGTGCAGCAGCATGAAAAGCAACAGTCTTGGCCCCATCCCAATCAAGATAAAACTAGGAACCTGGCTCCATTGTGTTCCATAGCTCAGTCAGAGACATTTGGTAATGATTGGTAATGATTTGGCCCAGAAAGGCAAGAGAGGATTCTTTATCATAAAAAAAAAGCCAGGATTATTGCTTCATAAGGAATGAATGAGTCATATTTCTTGCTTCACAAGGAATGAACATGCAAGTATAACTGAAATGAATATATGGTTTTCAAAAGAAAATGTATTCTTGTGGTAGTGAGGTATGTTTGCAACCTTCGAGAATTAGGAGGAAGCTGATTATAACCAGCTCTGGGGAGAGAGAGCTTAACACATTTGAAGCATCCGCATCCTCTCTTTCCACCCAGGAGACAATAGCTTCTCCTGCCCCTGGGCAACCCCCAGCAGCAAGGGAGTCCTGATGGGGATGGCTTCACTGACATCCAGCTGATATCAGGGGTTCCCACAAAAAAGGATTCAGGACTGGAGCACTCCTGACACTTACAAGGGGTGGAGCATCCCCAGAGAGGAGAGGAGGAACCCGGATGGTGAGGGTTTACAGAAGTGGGGCTGGGGAGTGAGGGTACAGCTAAGGAAAACTTCAAGGAGGCAGCCTTATCCACATATGTATAATTCAAAGGACAAATGGTCAGGTGTAGTCCCCTCGCCTGTCTTGACTCCACCTAGAGACTTTCTGGAGTCTCTTCACTACAGGAGACATGACTGGCAGTGGAGGCTGTGTTTGGACTTCCCGGTGCGGGTGATGGTCGTCGCCTGAAACAGAGTCGATGGGGAGGAAGAGTGGATCACACACAGAGGAGTTTGGGAGACCTCTTTTGGGAAACTCTTCCCCCATCTCTTCACGGGGCGCAAACACATGACAGGGGAGGAGAAGGGCCTCCCACGCGGCCCTGAAGGACTGAAAGGGTGCTTAGGGGTCCCTTAGCTCTCTGAGGAGGAACTGAGCAAGTGCTGGTGGGGGCAGCGAGGGTATTTACAGACCCTGGGCTCTTGGGCTGGGGAATGGCCAGTTCCCAGTCCACACCACAGTCTGTGCCCCTCTGGACAGATGGGTGGTCTCACCACACGGCAGGGTGGCTGCCCTAGAGGCCCAGCGGCACATTTCCAGCAAGGAGGCAGCTCTTCCCAGCAAGCTTCTCATCGAAAAATGAATGGCTGTGCTGTCATCGCAAATGTCTGGATTGTTTAGCCCTGACAGGAGTTGTCTGCAGGCAAACAGCCTGGTCTAGCAGGGGGGAGGTTGTTTCCTGACAAAAGTGCTCTGTTCAGAGGAGGATCCTAAGTCCTTCCCCATTTTATGGCAGGATGTAAATTCTGTGTGGGGATTTTTTTTTTTTTTTTTTTAAATGATTCCTTTTCTTGATGCTTGAATTTAGAATTTCATTTCTCCCTAGAGAGGCACTGGAATCATCCAGCCATCCTCCTCGTCTAAGTTATGGGCAATTTGACCTGCCATTTAGCCATTTCCTGGAGCTGGTTGAGTGGTTCTTGGGTCCTTTTCTGCCTTGAAGACAACACAAGACATGTTATCCCCCATGCAGATGAGGAATCCGACCCCAGGTTTGAGACTGGCTGCCCTTGCAAATGTTAATTCGGCCTCTGCTGACTGTTGAATTTTCAGCAAGTTCACTGACCCTAAGTGGGGGCAGGGGCCTGTTCCCCTGAGTAAACTGTTTCCTTTTAAAGAGTAAGTGTTTTGAATAGGCAAATCAGTGAGAGAACAAACCATGAAGAACAACACCTTACAGAGAAATTTCCAGAAGTCTGAGTGGGCGCCATGGATCTCTTCTGAATCCATATTGACAGGGAAAATGAGATGTGAGTGCATGGAAATGTGCTCCTGTGGGGCTATGGTTTATAGCAAGAACCACATGTGTGGTCGTTGTCCTGTTCCTGGCCCAGATCTCCTAAAACTTGGCATTTACTAAATAATAAGAGTCCCACAGGTGAAACGAGTCTTTTGTTATTCATTAACGAGCTTCTTTCAGGGGGTTGGAACTTTTAACTCCGCCCCCACCCCTCCCGGAAAGCCAGGAGGGGTGGAGATGGAATCAATCATCAGATGGCTAAGGATTTAATCTATCATGCCTGCCTGATGAAACCTCCACAGAACCCCCAAAATACAGGATTGAAGAGCTGCCAGGTCGGTGAGCATGTGGGGTGCTGGGAGGTGGCGCACCTGGAGAGGGCATGGAAGAGTCAAGCCTGTCCCACATACCTTGCCCTGCATGTTTCTTCCATCTGGATGTTCCTGATTCACAACCTTTTATAATATGCTGGTGATAGAGCAAGTAAACTGTTTTTCTGAGTTCTGTGAACCACTCTAGCAAATTAATCAAACCTAAGGGGGAGCTTCATGGGAGCCTTTGGTTTACAGCTGGTGATTAGAACTCAGGTTACAATCTGACTTGCAACTGGCACCCGAAGTGGGATGGGGCCAGTGGGGGAGTGACGGTGGAAGAGGTCTTGTCGGACTGAGTCCTTAGTCGGACCGAGTCCTTAGTCGGTGGGATCTGATGGCATCTCCTGGTAGATACAGTCGTATATCCTTTAATGACAGGGATCCATTTTGAGGAGCACATCGTGACGTGGTTTCATCATTGTGGGAACACGACATTGGCGGCAGTTTTTGTACCCATAGGCGCCATGATCAGCGACACACAAGATGAAATCAAACACTGAAAACAATGCTATCAAGAGGCATGGAAAACTGGAGATGAATGAGGCTGCTAGCAGCATAAGACACTTGACATTCCAATGGCTTCAACGTCACTAGGTGACAGGAATTTGGTGCCACCATGGTATATGTGCTGCCATCGACTGAAACATCCTTATGTGGTGCATGACCATAGTGTCAAATTGAGTTACGTTGTTGGACACTGGTGTCTGAGAATTGGCAGGCATGGGGAAAGAAACAGAAGTATTTCGAGTAGGTGTGGTAGGTGCTGGAGAGGGACAGTAAAGTGGCGCCATAGGCCTGGGGTTGGAGCATTGTCATCCCAGCGTGTAAGTGCTCAGCCTCCAGCATGAACGTGTGGGTGGGAGCTGGGGCAGGCATGGTGTTGGACAGTAACTGATGTTTGTGGGGACAGATGCTATGCTAAATGCACTCCCTGAACGTCCAGTACAATCACCCTACATGCGGACTTTACTCTGCCCATTTGACAGATGACAAAGCTGGAGCCTAGGGAGTCTCACTAATGCTGAACCACACAGGTAGGAAGAGGCAGAGGTGGGCGTTCAACTGCCCTCTCACCCTGTCTGCATCCCCCTCCGCCCTGCCTGTGAAGGCTTATGTGAGTCTTCAGAAGCCCAGAGCTGAGCCTAGGAGGGAAGGAGGATCCCTTGCAGCGGGTGGGTTTGGACCCATTCTGTGCCCCTGTGGTCACTGTCCTCATCTTCCCAGTCAGAAGCCTCAACAGGAGACTGCAAATCGGTGGCAATTTAATTGAGGAGTTCTGCTGAGGTTGGACCCCGCTGGAGAGAAGGGGAAAGCAAAGAGACCGTCTTGAGCAGGATCTAAATACAGCATTGCCAAAGTGCTGAATTTTTTCCCTCAGGGTTTCCTTGTTGATTTTGAAGGAGCTTTGCTCCCTAGAGGACATGTTTAAGGTTGGAGAAATAGAGTTTTTCTTCAGTTTGTCTTCTGTGTAAATAAGAGGAACACCAAGCACAAATGTTACCGTGTTTCTTACTGATTGAAGTCCTAACAAGTTAAACAGTTTTAATGTTGGCGGGCTTAGTCTTCGCAGGCTGTCATGTGGCTAATTGAGGGGAGACCAGACCGGAGCCAAGGAAGCTTCTAGTCTGGGTTCTGGTTTCCAGGACTCTGTCTTTCTCTTTGTCTCTCCCTGCATGTTGTCACCTTTTTTTTTCTGGTTCTCTTTCCAACCTTGTCTCTTTATCTGTGACTCTTGTTTTCCCGCTTTTTTCTCTCTTAAATTTCCATGAGTTATTCAGAACTGTGAGAATAACTATTCCCCAAAAGCCTGGAAACCAGTGTTGGCAAGAATGTAGAGAAAAGGGAACCCTTTCACACTGGTGGTGGGAGGGCACATTTTGTAACCATTATGGAAAGCAGTATGGAGAATCATCAAAAGACTGAGAATAGAAATCCTGTACAATTCCATCATCCCACTTCTGGGTATTTACCCCGCAAACACAGAAACACTAATTGGAAGGGACATCCACATCACCATATTGGCTGCAGCTTTATTTACAATAGTCATGAAATGGAAACAGTGTAAGTGCCCATCATGAGATGACTGGGTAGAAAAGATGTGGGGTGTGTGTGTGTGTGTGTGTGTGTGTGTGTGTGTGTGTGTGTGTATGTAATACTACACAGCCAATGAAATACTACACAGCCATGAAAAGATGTAATCTTGCCATTTTCAACAACCTGGATGGAACTAGATGAGATTAGGCTCAGTGAAATAAGTCAGAAGGATAAAGACAAATACCAGATGATCTCACTCATATGTGGGATATAAAGACACAAAGCAAATAAACATAAAACAAAAGCTAACCGTTGGACACTGACAACAGACCTGAGGTTACCAGAGGGGAAGGAGATGGGAGATGAGAGCAAAGGGTAGTAGGGTGTCCACTGGACGCTGGTGGAGGACTCTTGGAAATTTGGTGATGGGCATCGTGTGTCAGCACATATTTGATGAATAGTGAACCTGCACATTGAAATTATTTTGTAAGTCAAAGTCACTGCATTAAAAAAGAAAAGAAAAGAATCTATTTGGGTCTTTTTTTCTTGCTGCTTTTATTTGGGATACCACAATAAATAGAACAGATCTCAAGGAGTTTGTAATCGGTTCTTTCCATGTTGTCTGTATCTGTCAGTGGCTGGGTGCAGCTGGTGGCTGTCAGACCTGCTTTTGTCACTGTCATCACAAATATTGGAGAAGGAAAGGGGAACTGTTGACTGACCAAAGTTCTCAGAACATCTTCCATTTAGCTGTCTGTGAATCCTGGTAATGACTTTCTGCTAAGGCAGAGCTTCTCACCTTGAGGCCTGTGTGGCGCTCCCAGGAAATGAAGAGGACTTTGAAATGCTAAACAGATTTATTGAGTACATGTGTCTTTGTGCAATTTTGAGACATTTCATATATTTCTTTGTATTCTCAAGGTTGATTATGAGCCAGACAATGTTAAGAACTACTGTTCGGCCAGAGGTCCCAGGCAGGTAGCCCAGTTGCTTAGAGTCACCCAGTTAGCTCTGGGTGTAGCTTCTTAGTTCTTGAGCTCAATTAGGAGACTTGTCCTTTGAACAGCATCAGTAAAAAAGAAACCAATAGCCACATTTGATCTTTCAATCTGTCTTTACAAAGTCATTGCTTTGGAATTAGGTCTTGTTAGGGGGTTGGTTTGCAACTAAAATACTAAGTTATTGGATGTTACAATGTGCTTGAAAGAGCAGCATATTTTCATTGTAGGGGAAGGATTAAATTCTGTGGCTTTTTTCTTGGAGTGGAGATCAATGTTCCTGCAGTCTACCCTGCAGTTCCAACCCCTGTTGCCTCATCCAGAACTTTCTCTGTAAGGTAACCATCAAATAGCCACGCAACTACTTCCAGGAACAGAGAATGCTCTGTTCATTCATCCATTCATTCATTTACTCATTCATCTATCCATTCAATTTCACCCTCCCATATGCCATGTACTCTGCTATGTTCTGAGAATTTGATGGTAAAGAAGACAAATGATACCTTTATCCTCAAGACCTTACAGTCCAATAATCTAGAGAGACAGATATTGAAGATACAAGGAGAGTATTAGAGCAGGGACAGCTCAGAAACTAATGGGGTCTATACTGGTTTGTGGGTGGTAGTGGTGATGGAAGGGTTCCCAGAGACACTAACGTCCAAGCTGATCTGAAGGGGGAGTGGTAACCAGCAAGATGAAAAATTAGGGTGGAGGAAGAGTAGTAGGTAGAGAAAATGGCGCATTCAAAGGTCTAAGAATGAAAGAGAAGGAACAAGACAGTGGAGAAAGAAAGAGAAGTTTAGCATGAAGAGAAAGAAGAGAATGAGTAGAATGCTTTCCATAGTAACCTCTGTCAATATTTGGCAACTCTGAGCTGGACTGAGAAAATTCTCCCTGACCTTTATAACCTTTGCACTTACGGCCTTCCGAGGACTGAATTCGGCAGGAGGACTGCAGTGGAAGGAAGAGTAGGGTGGGAATGAGGTTGATGGCTCAGGATGCATTGTGGTCAAAAGCTATGGCTATGTTAGGGATGGAGTTTGGTGAATGCAGTTCACTTTGCATGTGGTCACCAGGGGTGGGGTCAGAGACTGCAGAGCTGTCATCTGTTGTCCTGTTGCTAGTTGCAAAATTGGCTTAGAGTTCCAGCTAGAAGATGAGAAAGAGTTCTGAACTGCAGATCTGGGCTTTGGGAAATATCCTGTCCACATAGCTAGGAAGGATGCACATCTCTACTGGAAAGTCTTTTGATCTCTCTGAACCAATAAAATGGAGAAGATGTTAATACGAACAGTATCTAGCTCCTGTCATTGTGCTGAAGAGGATCAAATTGAGCTGATGCAGTCGAGGCGGGATTAAGATCTGTAAGGAATTATGCAGACGGGTATTATCTTAAACTCCACCCCCACTCTGGTTCTACTCTATGCCCCCATCATGTCACTGAAGGAAGGGATATTTGCTTCTATTTTGAAATGAAGTTTGAGTTGACCTTGAACCTTCCAGTTGCCAAATCTGTGCTTCAGCGATCTGTGTTGAATCGCACAGCAGTACTGAGATAGAGGAAATATAAAACCTAGTTGCTTTATTATTTTTTAATAGGACATTGCTCAGAATGATTGGAACATTTGATATTTGGTAATTCAGCATTTGGAACTTAAATTTACATATAATTTTCCATTTACAAATACTTTGTGCCATATGTGTATGTGCACATCTGTGTAGACGTTGACCCTTTGCTTCTTAGGAAGCTGAATGAAAAAAGTTCTTATGATCCTGGGGCTATGTGGGGCAAAGCCTGTCACTATCCTTACATCCCTCCACTCTCTCTCACTCCTCCCGTCCAATCTGTGAATCTCTGTCCTCAAAGTGATGTGGCCACAGTCTCCTAAGGGTGGTATTTTAATGCCAGAGGAAGGAATGGTGTGTTCAATGCCTTCAGAGCCTGGGATCTGCAGCTGGACCTGTTTTGCAAATATCTACCCACTCCAACGACAAGGGTCATCTTCTAGTGGGGACGTCTTGCCACGTCCATGTCCAACCTGGCTAAATAACAAAGTCAATAGCCGAAAAGAAAAGGGGTTTCAAAGAGGACTTCTTCATGGAACAGGACGTGGTGCCTCTAACCGAGCTTTCCTGGGAATCATGATTTGTGGAATCATGATTTGCTGTATTGGCTTATTCATATATGCGGAATTAATTTAAAGTAATAATGAAAATAACAATTTCCCTACTGGGAGAAGGATTGGGAATTTCTCTGAAAAATGGGACTATTGCAACAAGGCAAAATGATACTAAAAAAACTAAACTCACCTATGCCATTGCCTCTATGCAAGGCTAACAATATACTTATAATTACTCAAGAAATTGACTCAGAAAATATCCCCAACTGCCTCTGTGGGAGATATAGTAAATCAACTATAGCAAGGGAAATTATTTCAGCCTCCACTCATTTACACAGTTGGCCCATTAATGATGTAGGTTATATGGAAAAACAAAGAAAAACTATTCCGATCCCTTCCCACAGCATTGTCCTCACCTTACAATAGCTTATAAGATTAAAGGAAAATTATGGTACCCACCAAGAGGAAAAAATAATGCAGGACGACTGCCTGCTCCCCCCTTACCATGTACAGGTGCCTATGACGAAAATGGAATCAGAATGCACAACAGGGGACAAAAAGTAAAACTATTAGAACAACTTATAAAGGTTCGTAAAAATAGGACCAACACAAAAACTGGGCAGCAAGAACTTGCTAGATTTCAAAAGGGCCCGCCAGATTCAATTCAGCTTGATATGCATTTAGGAATTTGATAATAACTTTCTAGCCTTTCACAAGTCTGTAGAATTCTCTTTTGTCTCACACCTTGCCTTAAGCAAGACCCTATCAAAAGGGCAGGTAACTCATTTACTTAAGAAACAAAAACACTATGGGTCTGTGCTTTCGGTTTATGTAATCTTAAGACTAAAAGCTGCAAAAAGAAAGTATAAAAAACCTGCCTGCTTGTAATAAAGACGGAACAAAGATTCACTCTGCCTCCGAGTCTGAGTCTCTTTGTCTCCCACTCGCCAATGCCTTACCCGCCTTGGGGACCCCCTGGATCCTGCTGCGGCTGGACCTCGGCGACGTCTAGAGAAAATATTCTGTGCTTTAACCCTTTCTTCCTATGCTGAGGTGACTGCAAAGCTGACCATTGGCCTTCCCTCAACAATGAGCACCTGTCGATATTGTTCAGGCATGACCTGCAGGTGCCATGCTAGTGCGTACAGGAGGCGGCTGTTCTGATGCAGCTTGGACACCCACTCAGTCTCATGTGCATCCTGTGTCATTCCTTCCCTTCTCTATTCCCTCAACAGTTCCCCCCATCCCTGTTACAGTGTGTGTTAGAGAGACCCATTCCAGCTTTCCCAAGTAAAGGAGATTTTATTCTAAGACTACAAATTGGAATGGAATCTGGAGATCTTTCTGGAATGGAGGCTGCTGCAGTCATTGGAGCTGATTCCTAACTCTCATGGACATGTGTGTGTGTGTCTGTCTGTCTCCCTCTTGCCCTACTCTTTTTTTCCTCTACTTTAAAGCTATTGCTTAATTATAACTTTAGCTTGCCAAGACCCTTAATGATCCTACATTACCTTATGGTACTTTTTTACAGTCAGTTTCCCTGGCCCATTCTATCAGTATTTCTGGATTAAAATCTTGAGAAATGATATATGAGGTACCCTATTCACCATTTTGTACCAGGATCAGTAGCTATGGTCACCGCTGTGCCAACTGTGTCAGATTGTAAGCGGGTGGCGCTTTGTGTAACCAAACACTGTTATCTATGGCACAGTGAGTGGTTTTGGACAGGTCCGGTGGTTGACAATTCTAGTGTGGGCAGTTTTTTCCTGAGACTGTGAAATGAGCAAGGAGAATTGCAGCCCTTCCAGTGAGAGAACTGTGATTAAATATCTTAATAAATGAAATCCAGACCCACTGGTGGGACTGCTGGCGATGGCTTTGGTGAGTATTTTGCATGAAGACTCTATAACTCTAGATGGTATTTCAGCTACTCACCATCTACCGAGTGGGTAGGCTAGGATGAAGCATCTCTGAAAATCAAGTCAGTAATGGTCTTCTCCAAGTATGTCTGGGTTCTCAGTTAGTCCCTCGCTCCAGGGCCAATGGGCCAACTCAGATCCCAAACGCAGGCTTGAAGTCCACACAAGAGAGAAGTTTCTGCTAATTGCAGGAATCCATCAGTCAAATACATCAAGATACAGAGGTAATTTCTAGCAAAGGTTTTTGTGGCATTAATTTGTTTTACTCTGACAACTTGATTAATCAGTTTTATTGTGACAACTTGTTTTGCTGCAATGCTGCCTAATCAGGGAGCTGTCACCAAAATACTTTATGGCTTCCCTATTTTCCGTCACAAATCAAAAACTCCAGCGACAGCTCACCAACATAAGAAGCAGTGATAATTAAAATGCATTCTGACAGAATTAGGAGACATTCAGTTGGACGATGTTATTAGGAGAGATTGCACTCGAGGAGAAAGGAACAATCACATACTCTTTCTCAGTAATTATACAGCTTCCCTGGTGAATCCCTGATACCACACCTGTGTAAAAGTTCAGGGGGTGAGCTGACAGCCTTGTACATACTTGTGCTGGATGCCTGGGTTTTTCCTACTGGATCTGGGAATGGCAGAATCCCCATCCATGGCTGATCGTTGGCAGCACAGTCATTAGGATTCATCCCACAGACAGCAGGAAATAGAGCGAACTTGGCAGGAACGGAGGATATTCTACCGGAAGAGCTCAGGAAATTGATTCCCATCTGCCTTCTAGGTGCTGTACAGGGAGCGATGGGAGGGTGATGGAGAGAAGGGTATGAGGGTGTGTATCTACCAGAGGGAGCATAGAAAGGCATCTTTTTAAAGAATTTGGGAAATTAATATTTCTCCCTTTTGCTCATTATGATACCTACAGCAGAGGTGGTGAAATGATGCATTGAAAGCATAGTCCCTCGACAATCTGAAATCCACTTGACTGTTAATATTTATTAAAAAAAAAAAAGAACATAGCAGTGCCTGCTGTTTCTCAAGTGCTTGCAGTGTACTGGATTTGGCACAAGCAACTCTCTCTATATTATATTATTTCCTCATCACTATAGTTCTGTAATAGGCATCATCAACCCCATTTTCCAGGAAAGGACACTGACATTCAGAGAGTTTAAACAATTTGTCCAAAATGTTTATAGCAAGTGAATTAAAGAGTCAAGATTCAAATGTGGTTTGTTCTGACTCCATAGCATGGGTGTCTCCACTAGGTTCCCTCACTCTCTTCTTGCCTGGGACAACCCCCTTGGCACCTCTTTCCTTTTTACAGGGGAGGGCATGGGCTGCATAGTCTTGTCTGCCATCAGTTTCGACCAGGTGGAGAGGCTTCCTGACTGGTGGTCAGATGGGTGGGAGCAGCAGGTGCAGGAGTGTGGAGGGCAGCCACATCAGGCAGCCTGTCTCCTTGCCATCCTGAGTTATGACTGGGTGATATGTGCTCTCCTGGGGAGGGTCTGGATTTGCAAAAGCTATGGAGATGAGTGTTATGATAAGCAGGACATTTATGGCCCCAGATGCCACAGGGCACAAAAGTCAATATGTTACATGCTCATTTCGCATGTTTGACTCTAATGGAACAGGTTGGAAATAATTGGCTTTTTAAGAAATGCTGCATTTCATCTCATTTCAGTCAGAAGGCACACACCCGCTGGGTGGCTGTAACTCCAATCTTCACAAACATATCTCATTATGAGATTGGCTAGTGGGGGAAATAGAAGTATATATATAATATATATATATATTATATATACACACATATGGAACAAGATGGCAAAGAAGTGTCACGTTGGATTTTTTTCATGGTGTGTAGGGTTCCTAAGTTCTTTAGCAGTTGGACATTTTCTACCTGGTGTTACTTCCTCGGATATGTGATCAACATTTGCCTACCAACTGATCAAGGTCAGCATCCCTGGCCTGGGATGGTTGAAAACAATTTTTCTCCTCCTCCTTCGTCAGTTCCAAGATGAAGTCTATGAAATAGTAAATGGGTGCAAGTTTTAAGTTTTAGGATCACAGGAGGATATGTCAGTAGTAGTAAAATGGAAACCATACTAGTTATTTCTACGGGGACAATTGGATGTAGGGAGTTGATTAATCATTTATTGGAAGGCTGAAAAAACAACCAGGTAATATGGTAGTAACATAGAGGCAGTAACTGCATGAAGCAGCTACCATCCCAGGGCGGGGGAACAAAAAGAGAGGGTTAGCGGGGGTGATCAGAACCCAGAACTCTGAGGAGGACCCTTCATTGCTGGGACGCTGGAGGAAGGGGCACTGCCTGACTGGTTGTGGTAACTTTGAGGGGGTGAAATGAAGCTGTTACTGGGAGTGCAGAAAGAAGCTGGAACAGGGAACCAAGTCCTACTCTAATGAGTTGTGGGGATGACATTCACAGGAAACATGAGCAGAAGAGAGCACTGCCCCCTCTTCTAATCTTCCGGAGTACCTCCAGCTCCCTCTATTGGTAGAATTTAACAGGGACTCTGCTGACAAAGCAGTGATGTGGTTTGCAGGGTGGCATTCCCATTAGAAAGCAAGGTGGGTGGGAAACTTAGCAGCAAGCACAACTGCCTGAGTAAGATAGCTTAGTGGCCAGGAGCATGTAAGAGGTAAACTTCTCTGATCTGACAAGATCCGAACTGCGTGCTTAATGTCACTGCCCATTAAGGACTCTGGAGGGCAAACAAAATCATGCTGAGGTTTGCTGCAACTGCTCAAAGAGAGCCTGTGGAGGGGTCCTCTTCTGATAAGCTTCTGAATCTTTGACTAAAGGTATTAATCCTTGAATCTGACTATGAATTTTCTCCTTGTCAATCTGGAGTCCTCAAAAAAGTTGCAGTTGGTACTAGATATACGCTTGGCACATCTCCACTCCCCAGCCCTGTGGTTAGATTTTGGAAGAATGTCAGGAAAATGAAGTAAAAAAATGGAACCCTGAAAGAGCTTTAGTCAAGGCCATTGCGTGAGAGCCGTAGAAACAGCTTAAGATAGAAGGGCTGACTTCAAAGAGAAAATTAAAGAACTTGAGTTCTGTTATTACTTTAACATGTGAGTGAATCTTTGTTTTTACAGAAAAGTCTTTTGAGAACTGTGACCTTGGCTTTCACCATTTAGTGTAAATGAAATGAGTTTTTAAAAATGGCTTTCAGAGGAGAGAGTCTCAGAAATAATTTTATACTTCAGAGAGGTGACTTTTAAGCACCGGAATATTAAAATATTAAATTGAAATAGTCTCCAAGATAGTTCAGCTAAAGTGTTAGGCAACTAACTATGACCATAATGTGGTTTTAGAAAGAATATGGCTGGAATGGGGCTGACAAAAAGCAAAACAAAAACAGAGCAAAACAAAACAAACCAGGAAGAACTGGTCGCAAGTTATTTAAAAATTATTTATTAATTTTTTAAAAAGTTATTTAGAAAGTTCTTCTCCAAGATTAGTGGGGAAGCTCACACCCTCTCCCACTTTAGCAGGGTCACTGTAGAATCTTAGCCTGCAGCCTTGTCACCTGCAACTTCTGCACTTAGAAAGGATGACTGAACAATCCCAGGTAGTTTCTCTGCAGCCCACAGCAGATTCACACCATGCCCTTGCTGGGCTCAGCTGAGCGGAAGGAGTCAGGAGATAGAGGAGGATGAATTAGTTGGAACATGGTAAAGAAGTCACATTCTCCAACTTCTCAAAGAGAAGGAGTGAGAAAAGCGACACTATTGACTTGGACGAGTGACTACTCAGAGAGTTGAGCCCCAGAAAGGGATGTGGAGCCTGCCCAAAGGCAGGTGAAAGTCAGCTCAGGCCTCTTCCCCTCTGATAGGCTGGTCGTTTCTTGTGGAAGTGACTCTTGATGGTGTCTGCTTGCTTAAGAGCATAGAGGAGGCAATCAGAAACTTTCTTTATGTAGAGCTACCAGAGTGTGCAAAATGGGAAACTAGTATTTATAGCCTCTAAGGAGATTGCGTATCCTAAATAATTAAATTTCTAAGACTCAAGTGGGTGGAGTAATTTTTTTTTTTTTAATAGTAAGTTCAAATCCACCAAAATTAATGAAATATCTGATCAGCCGAATTTGAATTTGGCAAAACCATCTCTCACTTATGGAACTAATGGGTTCTACCTACAAAGTTACCCTGAAAAAAGGAGCTTCTTTTTGTGGTTAAGCAGTTATTACAAAATGCAAACTAAAGCCACAGAAATCTTCAGTTCATGAAAGCCAGTTTCCTGCTGTAAAGAAAAGTGAGTAAAACTTATTTTAATTATTTCTGGAGTCAACAGTGGGCGTATTGAGAATGTAACATACATAAACCACTCTGGTTGACAATGTGTTCACCTTAGATATCTTTTATTGTTTGCCTTTGGTCTTGAGCACAACCAATATTGCCTTACAGAAATTCTTCCAGCTAGACTTCTGAGAAAAGTCTGAAAAGTCATTTATTCTTGATTTTATTTTACTTGTATTTTCTGATATGAGTTGGATTTTGTAAGGTTGGTACAGGGCAAAAACAGTGAATATCAATTCATTCAAAGGAAATTTAGTTCAAAACTCAAGCTGCCTATGATTAAAATTAAAAAATGACTAGTGGTCATGAAAATGAAGAGCTAGAAGAGATTTTTATATAAACCTGTGAGGCTGGTATTTGTGTTCTTCCTTCCTTTCTTTCGATACTTATTGCAGTATATAGTTCAGGGAGAAGTGGGCATTGACTCTGCTGTCTCATCCAGACAGTGTCTTCATGGATAATGAGGTGGGATGCACTTTGATATGGAGGTGTCTTAAATCTGTGCATGTTTTGGTGGTCCTTTGGAGGGGGATTTGGGTTGCTTCTTCCTTTTAGATAGTTGGCACCTGACAAGTATTGATGAGAGGCAGTAAACATTTTGGAATTAATTTCAGTATTGGAGCCAGAGGTAAAAAAGAATAAGAAAAGAAAATGAGAGCTTCAAAATCTGAAGACAAGAGTACACTTTGACCAATGATTAGATATGAGTATATATTATGGGCCATCAAATTTGAAGCAAGATACATAATTAATAAGTATAGAGGCAAACTGAAAATATCAACAGAAACCCCCACATTTGTGAAAAAGATAATTTCCTTTCCGCTGTCACCAAACCACCTCAAGTGCTCATCTGAAATAAATTTCTTCTCTAGTAAAGTGGGTTTCTACTATTGCTTCTACAAAAAGGAGCCAAGTGTCCTCGACGCACAGCCAATTCTGTGTTTGAGGCATAAGAAATTGAGACAGACTAAACCGTGATCATGTGAGCTTCAAAAAAGTAAAGAAGGACTATGCTACCTTATAACCAGTAAAGTTAATGAAAGGCCATATGTTTACAGTGATGCTTAAATATTTAATGCTCTCTCTGATGCCCCACTCTGACCGGTGGTGATCACATTTGTAACCCGAGTGTCACATTCTTCACTCAATGCGAGCTTCAAAATTTGGCCTACTGATACTCTTGTAGAGTTTCAGATCATGCATGTGCGGGTCACTATTTAATAAAATAATTGAGAATGCCCATCTATGGATCTCTGGTGCTCTCTCTGTGCAGCTGTTCTCTTCAGTGTGCTTTCATAAACATGCTGTCTAGTTACCTGGGCCTCCCTAAACTTACCGTATCTCGACTCTGAATGTTGGGGCATGTTCGTATTTCCCCTCTCTACCCTGTGATCTGGAAACTACATCTAGGCAATCATCTGGGCCAGTCACAGAGTTCTGGTCATTATTTCTCTCTTCTCAAGAATCACACCCTTTGATCTTTGTTTTTCAGTGTCTGAAAATTGCTTCATATTTGTGGTCCAATTTTTTACTTGTTTTAGAATGGATGGTAAATCTAGATCCTAGATGAAAGGGGAAGTTTTCTTTCTTTAAAAAAAAACAAGCTTAATATTTTCTTTCAGTAAAATGAAAAATATTGCAGCATGACATCATAGAGTTTTAAGGCGTGCACGTTGTTAGTCAGCATCTATATAATACATTAAGTTTATCATCAAGGGTCCGATTCTATTCACCATATAATGGATTTCTTTTATCCAATGTGCCTATTCCCCAGAAAGTAGAAGTTTTCATCTAAATTTTAGGCAATGTTCTCTAGGGTAAAATATTTATATTTTTCACCTTTTAGCTAAGTTCTGTATATATTTAAGAATATTTTTGAATAAATTAAAAAAGCCAGAAATATAGTGACCAATAAAACAAATCCCTTTACAACTAGAGCTGAATATTATTAATTTAAACCTTTAAATCTTTTCCCAAATATCTTTTCCTTACAGCAGGCATTATTCTACATGTTTGCATATATTGATCCACTTAATCCTCACAACAGTTCTGTGATTTCAGTTCAATAAATGACCCTGTTGTATGCACATGGGTTGAACTGTGTGTCAAGTGGAGCCTGGTTTTGAAAACAGAGGATCTGGTTGCAGGACTTGGACTCATAACAACTGGACTCATATGCCTTTCATAATTATCAAAATGCATAACACATAAAACTCCTGTAGCAATTCTTTGTCCTAGATGCCTGGTCCTGTTGTCCTTTTGCTTTTCTCATAGGTGAATCAAATAGGACTTTTTATAATTCCTCCAGACCCGGTTTACTACTTTAACTTTCATTAATACTTATTAATAAATAATAGGTATATTTTTATATTTTAAAAAGACACATGAACGTTATCATATTGTACGTATAATTCTACGACTTGCTTTTTAGCATTTTGTTCTTGAGAATAATTCACATTGAGACATGTATAATTGCGTTTTGGTTTTCAGAGTTGTCTGTGCTTTGTATTACTGATTCAAACATAAACAATATGCTCACACCCATTCCAGGTGCAGCTTCAGGGAGTCTGTTCTTAATGGAACCCTTCCTCTCCTGCTCCCCAGCTCTGCTGGGCCCTGCTTCTCCAGCATCAGTCCCACCTCCAGTGTGGGGTCCTGTTTTCCACATGTTTGCATTCCTTTGGTTGGCTTGCTCCCTCTTTTTGATGGATGTGTTCTCTAGTTACTTCCTAAGAAAGGATGTATGAAAAGGGAATTTAAAGAAATTACTTTCTGTAAAAATTATCTTTATTCTACTCTTCACCCCACACTGGACTGATAATTTGTCTAAGTTATAGTTTGAATAATTTTCTCCCTGACTTGTGAAGACATTGTTCTATTATATTCTAGGTTCCAGTAGGTCTGACTCTAGAGAGGGTGTGCAAGACCCATTTGTTTTCTCCATGAAGGCTTTTGAGAGCATTTTTTGGGATTTGTTGTTCTGAGATTCCAAAATTTATGTGCATTGGTATGCATGCATGCATGTATGTATGTGTACACACACATGTAACTTTTCTAGACACAGGTTATAACTTTTTAATCAGGAAACATCTATCCTTAATTTTGGAGAATTAAAAAAATATTAAAACAGTTTTATACCCTCTCCTTTTTTATTCTCTTCTGGATATTTCCATGTTGAAACTTCTAGGTTAATCTTGTCTCTCTAAGTCTTTTAATTTATTTCTTTTTCTTTTTGTAATTTTTTTTTTTTTGATAAGTCCTCAACTTTATCTTTCATTCTTTCTATTGATTTTCTCTTGTTTCAATTACGATATATTTTTTAAATTTCAAGACCTTTTTATTTCTCTGACTGTTCGTTTTTATAGCCACCTATTTTTGTCTGTTCTTGTGTCATGAATATAATCTCTTATTTCTCTGAGAATATTATAATTAAAAGAAAAGTTTTCTCCTCTCTTCCTTGTCTCCATTTTCTTTTTTTCTGATGGAGTTTGTCTCCTTTTTCATTCTATAAAATTTCCTCAAAGGTATTTTTCTTTTTTAATAGTCATTTATTAATATTTTTTGTTCACAATGCTTGACTCATTTTAGGATATTGAACTTGCCAAAGGTCTTGATATCCTTGGGTGACCCTTGTCATTTAAGAGCAATGCACCTGGAGAGCTGAATTATGGGCGGTGCTTGTTGGCAGGTGTGTGTCATCACAGGGAGTCAAGCAGGTCCCCTGCTGCTTTATTTTGAAACTCAACAAAATTCAGAATCTGTTCTGTTCTCTTGGGACACTCTGTTTCCCTAAAGAAGAATTTCCTGCCTGCAATCTATTCACCTAGGATTCTATTTTAGAGAAAATGAGAGGAGGATGGATGGGAGTCCCGCTTTCATCAAATCCTGATTCCCCATCTCTTGATTGCCTGGGTTGCCTGACTGTGGAGCCCCTTTGGCTTAGTTTCATCAGCGTGAAGCATCCATCTCAACCTGGGTTGGGGAAGGTTTGCTGCCTGCCTCTGTAAGAGAGGAAGAGTACTTGGAGACCTGCTTTTATCACTTTTGTTTGGTCCATCTTTTTAAGTCCAAGCCTCACCCTTGCCTCCATAGGTCCTGGTGCTACAGAACGTGGAGGTTTTGCAGAGTTCCGCATCATGCTCTAACACCGGTGTCCTCTCTACATGCACTTGGTATTCTGCTAATGCCTTTCCCTCTTCTCTAGCATTCATCAGTTGATGCCATCACTCATCTTCTATTCTCTTTGCCCTTGTGGGTTTATAGCATTTTAAATTATTTATTCTCATTTTACTGGGATATTGGGGAGAAGAGATAAATCTACTGTTCATGCAACCATATTTAACTGATAACTGGTGTTCCTGTTGCTGTCTTTTAATTTTAAAACTTTTAAACCCTCATTAACTACTATATGAACAATCAGCTCATGCTGACCATGATCCAGGTCTCTGTTTTCAGGTAGGAGAACAGCCCAGGTCTTGACTTCCTGCAGGGAGTTAGGCTTCAGTCTTTTGCTCTCTTGTAGGCACATTTGGTTCCTATTCATCTGTAGATTAAAATCCAGCCCCCACTGCCTGTTTCTGAGGACTCAGTGGGTCTCATGACTCTATTTCACTGTAGTTTCAACTCCATTTTTATAGAGAATCTGAATCTTTAAAATTTTAATCAACCTTTTTTGAAACACACATGCACACATATCTCCTAAGTTTGGAGTTTATGGGGGACGTCTCTTAAGATACTGGCCACACTCTCTTGATCACAAGCCCTTCCAGTGACATTTGACATGGAATTCCATATTTGTTGCAATTTGTTATGATCTCTCTCTCATCTTTACATCATAATTGAAAGAAATTTTGCTAGAGTTTCATAATTTCCAAACCCACTGAATGCTTCAGTTCTTGTAATTATTATTCCTTATTGTTCTTGGTACTTTAGACTGTATCCTTTCAATAGATTAAAAGTCTATTCCTTTGCCTCTGTGTGCTGTTTTTCCATTGTCTTGTTACATCTCTGATCATTCCTCCTATGACTCACTGGTGGCTCCCCTTTATCCCACTGTCACTGGAATATTGATGCTTCCCAGGGTTTCAATGTTAGTAGCCTCAGGGTATACACTTACCCTCGTTGATCTCAGCTACACTTGCCCTTTATATGAGTCACATACTGATGAGGATGAAAATCTCAATCTTTAGTGCAGACGGCTCTCCCAGATTTCAGCTCTAAGAAAAACTGTTGGATGACTCTCCTTGAAAGGCTCATGATCATCTCAAATTTGCGAATCCAAGAATAAGCATATCATCTTCTTTCTTGTCCTTGGATTTTAAAATTTCACTTGACAACATCAACATTTATCTGTTTACCTAAGCTAGGGATCTGGGAGTCATTCTTGAATCCTTTTACATCCCATCTTTCTTACTCTAGTTATGTCTTTAGGTTGTCAAGGAACAAAGACACGGTCAATTGACCTCAAGTAATGGGAGCTTATTTAAGCAGAAACAGAGGTGGGATCTAATTGCAATGAGTCAGGGCTCATAAGAAGTGCAAGTCAGCCCAAGGCAGTTTTAGAAACCTCAGGACCTGCAGCTGGTAGAATTTCCTGGCTACTACTGTGACTCAGGCATGTCTGCTGTTAACTCAGAGTTACCTTCCTTATTCTTTTCCTCCATCCTGCATCTTTTCTTCACACTGGAGATCATCCTCAGAACTTTGACTTGGCTGTGATCCCCCATGGCTCCAACCCCACTTCCTCAACTTGATTTGATTTGGCCTCTGGCCTTATTGTTCCAGACTGGCTTTCTGCTGTTCCAAGTTTTGGATCCTGGGATCAAGAAGCAGAGTGCTCCAGCTCACCTTCTCATACCGGTTACATTACAGGGTGTTCGTTAGCCTACTGAAAGGCTTCTCTTACATCAGGTGCTCATTCCATTCTAAGTACCCATAATGGGAGGAGCAGATTAATGTGATGTAAAGTAGGTCACGCTTAAAAGTTTCCCTCTGTATAAAGTGCATTGGACACTTACTCTTCATAGGGGAAAGCTGGCATAGTGGACACTATGATTGACATGGTGAGTATATGTCTTATATGTATGTGTATATATATATGTATATATGTATACATACACACACATATATACATATATCTATAATGTACCACCCAATCTTATCAAATTTATCTTTTAAACCATTTTCAAAACCATATCCTTCTTTCCATTCTTAATCTCAGTGCCTTGGTTCAAGTCCCCACCCTCTCTCACTGGCCCTGTGGCAGCAAGCTGGTGCTCTTGTTTCTCTCTTTTTTCCCTTGTCCCCTGATTGGTTATATTACTGGTTTTCAGCATGGAACAATGACGTCAGTTACCTGTAACACCGGGAGTAGCTGTCCAAGCTTTTCTGCCCATTGTGTCTTTTATCCGAGTTGCCACGGAAATGCAATCCTGCCAGATCCTGGATGGAGCAAGGCTTTACTCCCATAGTCAGAGTGAGTGGGGATATGGCCCTCCATGGCAGCAGGTGCCACTGGGCAGTGGAGGCGGGGCCGCACACCCCTCTTCGATGCTGCGGCAGATACAGGGGGTTGGCCAACGGCCACGGGGCACGTATGTTTACTCACAAGGAGCGAGCACTGAGCCTGAAAGAGGGAAGGTTGTTTCCACACAAGGTGGTAAATTCAGCAGAAGCTGTGAGGACCCTCTTTTGGTAAGAAGATGTTCCAGGCCCAAGACCCCAATTCAAGAGCTCAGTTTCAGGGCTCAAGAGATGGCCTTTCTCAATGTGAAGTACATTTAAACTATCCCTGTATTTATGGAATACAATTTGTTTCTTGTTCTTAGCTAAAATATTAGATGAATTCACATTTTATTATTCTTTAAAAGGAATCAAGAAAAACTAACCAAATTAAGTTGTTTTTTTTACTTCCACATGATTAATTTTTCCTCTTTGAGGGTCAGCACTTCATCAGCTGTGTCTGGGATGATTGCAAAAGCCTCCTAATTGTCTGCTAGGCCTTAGTCTCATCTCAACGCCAATTCATCTCTTAGATTTATTTTTCTAAAGTGTGTATCTGATCATGTCCCTCCCCTTCATGCACATTTTTCCCCTTTTCCTCCCTGCCACATCCTAACCCTCCATTCTGCTTTCCCCTCTGGCCTCCTGGGAGCTCCCCCTGTTCACTCTCCTCTCACCAGACAATGGACTCCAGTTTGTACCATGAGATTCCAGCTCCACACACAAATGTAGGTTTGGGTGTCCACCTATCATGTCAACTAATGAATGAATCATGAGTTCTTTCCCATGTCACTGAGATTTTTAGGTAATCTCCTCCTTAATTAAAGTATTATAGCACCTTTTCACCATACCTCTGTTGTTCACTTTTAAGGTTAATTAATCACTCCATTCATATACATAATACTTTGTACATATATTTGTGTATTTCTGATGATTTAATTTTTTTCTGAGATAGTTACATTAGGATATTGTTTTTATGTTTCTAGTTTTTTTTTCTACCTAAAATTTGTTTGTTATAAATTTATAGTGTTTTGTTTTGTTTTTGGTATGTTGGCAGAGAATGGTATACAATGAGTACATTTAGGAATCTATTGAAACTTTCTTTGTAGCTCAGTATCCACATTCATAAATGTTTCACGGGCACATTAAAAGGAAGTGTTTTTGGTGATTACAGGGTGCATTGTTTGATGCATTTTTATGAATTCCACCTATTAATGTTATCGTTCAAATCCCCTGTGTCTTTATTTGTGATTTTTCATTTCTTAATCTCTCAAGGAAGAGTCCGTGTTTAAATATTCTACAATTACTGTGTTGATTAATTTTCCTGTGTTTCTAACAATTTCAGCTTTTTGTAGTTTAATGCTGAGTTGACATAAAAATTATGACTATTATGTTTTCATTGAGGATTATTATTTTTAGGAGTATAAGGTGATATTTTATGGATTGTTGGGTGATTTTTGCTTGGAATAAAACCTTTTCGGAATTTTGTATTGCCATTTGGGTGCTGCCTGTCTTTACTCACTCTTTTATTTCACATCATTTCTTTCAGTTGCTATTTTGCTTTATGTCTATTTCTCCTTGGCAGAATATTGTAAGATTTTAATTTTAGCACAATTGTAGAATATTTTTATTTTCATAGCATAGTTAAAATCCTTAAATTTATTTCATGATTGATTTCTCTGTTTTTATATTTGCCACCTATCTGCTGTTTTCCATTTTTATGCTTCTTTGCTTTTTCTTTGTTTTCTGACTGAAGCAATATGGAGTATGTTTTATATCCTTTCATATTCTTCAGTGATTTGGAAAATATATCCTATTTTAAATTGTGTTACTGATTACTTTAAGTATTTAAATATGTACTTTAAAAAGTTTTCATGTGCTATTAAGGAAATGCACAAAGTACATCAGTTTACTATTGAAAAAGTTTTGAACAAATAACTATATAAGCACCATGTTTTGCTTTTTCAACCTTTCTGTATCCTGATGGTTTTGATGTGCTTTGTGCAAGAGAGATAGAGCGAGGTTTTACTTTATAATCCAGCACGAATATCTTTGTTTTTCATTTGGAGGATTCAGTCCATTTCGATTTAATGGTGATAATCACCAGTATGTTTACATTTAAATCAACCATCTTATTTTGTGGTTTCCATTTGTCAACCTGTTTCATTGTCCTTTTTTGTAAGTTGGAATGAATTAAAACATTTTTCTTTTAGTCAGTTTTGAAACATTCACTCTGTTTCTATTCGTTTGGTAATTATCTGACAAATGATTGTAAGTGTACTTACTCTATCAAAGTCTGAAATTAACTGATAACTTTTGTCTCCTTCTGATCATATGAGAACCCCAGACTTTTGCAAGTTTTTTCACCACCTTCCACCTATCAATTATTTTAATTCTATTTTTGATACCTAAGGCCATTTATTACTATTGTTTCATACAGTCAATATTTAGATTTGGCTATGCATTCACTATGTTTTGAATTCTTCATTTCTTCTTTAATCTCCGTCCTTTTATGAGATGGCTTTATATCTAAAGTATTTCCTTTGGTTAAGGACTGCTCATGGTGAATTCTCAGTTATTGGTCTGAAAATGTCTTTATTTATTTTCATTTTCAAAAGATTGTGGATGGAGCTAGAGGAGATGATGCTAAGTGAAAAGAAGTCAAAAGAAGAAGATAGATGCCAAATGACCTCCCTCATAGGTGGACTGTGAATAGACAAAACAAAGGAACAGATGAAGCAAAACCAACCCTTGGACACTTGCAACAGAACTGAGGTCACCAAAAGGGAATGGGGCAGACGGGGGCAAGTGGTGGTGGAGACCAGTGAACAGTGGTGAAGAGCACTTGGTGATTTGGTGGAGGGCGGGGTGTGTTGACATATATCTAAGGAATGGGGAACCTATACATAGGAAGTTATTTTAATGTGTGGAATAATTACTACAATTAAAAAATACAACCCCCCCCCAAATAAACCCAACCAAAAGCATAAAAAACAGCAACAACAACAGAAAAGACTTTTTTTTTTGTTTTCTTTTGCCTAGGAATAGAAGAACATTGGCCATTTTCATCTTGCAGTACACTGAAGGGGATATTTTGACTTCTGGGTGTCACTGTTGTAGAGAAATTGGTTATTCAGTGTAACTGCTGCTCTTTTAAAGCAATCTTTTTTTTTTTTTTTTTTTTTTTTCAAGGAAAGGTGCAGGTAGGATTGAAACCCAGTAGGCAGGTAGGCAGGAAGAAAGATGAGGAAGGAGCATTTTATTTTTATTTAGTTGTTCACATTGGTTGCTCTTCTTGGACCTGTGATGCGGACCTTGGACATAACGCGGACTGTGCTCCTCTGGAGCAGCTGACCAAACCACTACTCTACCAGGGCACACCCAAAGCAATTTCTCTTTCAGGATTATATTTTATTTTTCTCTGATTCTTTCAGTTTATCTTTGTTGGAACTGAGTTTGCATTTTTTTTGTATTCATCCTTCTTCGGATTTGTTTGGCGTCTTAAATCTGTGTGTTGGCATCTTACAACATTCTCAGCCAGTGTCTTGCTGCTCCCCTTTCTCTCTTCCTTTTCTTCCTGGAGCCTGTTTGACATTCTGATTATCTCTACTGTCCCATCTGGTTCACTCATTCTCTATTTAGCTGTGTATATCAGCTGTTTTAATCCGTTGTTTTTATTGTAAAAAATTCCTAGACGTTCCATTGACTTAAAAAAATATGCTACAACTTTTCATAGCTAATTTGCTGTGATTTATTGCTGATCATTAAAAGTGATCTTTTGTTTCTTTAAGCATAGTAAGAATGATTACATATTAATTTAGCCTGATCGTTCTGATGTCCTAAGTCTGTGTGGACCTGTCCTTTCTCTGTTGTTTTTGCTGGTTCCAACTCCTTAAACTTAGGCTGTTTAATTATGTTTGTATGAGTGCAAAAGCACTCATAAATACTATTTTTACATGTTGTTTGAAGCATAATATGAAGATGGAGTCCCTGCCCTACCAGCTACATTATGTGAATTTCAGCTATAAATCTGCTTCTCTCAAGAGCTACTTGTGTTTGCAACTTTCCAGTAAGTTTTTGTCTTGACCTGCCACTCCCCCCCCCCCCCCCCCACACACACACACTCCTTTCTGACCAGGCCAGGGCACCTTTCCTGTGAGTCTGGGAGTTAGTCATGGGAGATGGAAAAGAGGAGGAGGTTTGCTTCTAGCTCACCCTTATCTGGAATATTTAGTCCTTTGGGTCCCAGCTTTCTATGGAGAGGGTTGCTGGATAAATGTTGACGTGACACTTGACACTTTAGTTCAGACACTGAACTATGCTGTTAAAAGTAGAGCTCAAGTTTGCAGAGACAGACAGATACCCTCAAAGATTCTTCTTTTTTTCTGTTTTCCTGGCTAGGTGTCCAATCTCATACTCTGGTCTGGACTGCATTCAGTTCTGCTCTGCTTTTAAAGAACTATAATAAATATCTTTGTAGAATTTTCAGTTGTTTCTGGCAAGAATGTTGGTTTTAATTATTAACTCATTGTATCTCATAAATGAAAAAATATGATAAAAATAGAAAATGAAATAGCATTTTTAATTATGATATGTAGGATAGGAAATTTGACTTGCATTTTACTTTCTTCTGTAACATTCTACTTTCTTCTTTACTTTTCCATCTATTTTGATACATAAATTGGGGTTATATTAATCCAGAAGATTATCAAATATTATTTTTACATTGCGTCTTCTTTTTCAAAAATTGTTTCTGACATTTGCATTTAATTTGCAATCATGTTTACAGTAATGACTTTAGTTTGTACTTAGTAGACTTCAGTAGTGAGTAAATAACTTTCCCCATTGTTAACTTAGTTATGTATCTTTAAAAAATATTTAGTAAGTGTTATGATGCAACACTCTTTCAGTGAAATAAAAAATATTTAACAGAATAGTTTTAAAGCAGTTTTAGGATTAAAGTAAAATTGAGGGGAAGGTACAGAGATTTCTCATGTACCCTCTGTCCCCATTCATGCCTCTTCTTCTCGTCAGCATCTCCCATCACAATGATACCTTTGTTACAATCAGAAAACCTACATAAATACTTCATTATCCCTCAGAATTCACAGTTTACATTAGCGTTCACCCTTGGTGAACCTAGTAAATTCTATTTATTTGGACAAATGAATAATGATATGTGTCCACCATTATAGTATCCTGCACAATAGGTATTTTTACTGACCTCGCAATCCTCTGTGCCTAACCATTCTCTTTCCTCCCAACCCCTGGCAATCACTGATTTTTTTTTTTTTTTTTTTTTACTGTTTCCATAGTTACCCCTTTTCCAGAATGGCATATAGTTAGAATCATATGGCATGTAGCCTTTTCAGATTGGTTTCTTTCACTCGGTAATAGCATTTAAGGTTCATCATGTCTTTTTATGACTTGATAGCTCATTTATTCTTAGCCCTGAATAATATTCCATTGCCTGGATGTACCACAGCTTATTTATCCACTTACCTACCAAAGGGTTTCTAGTTGCTTCCCAGTTATGGCAATTATAACTAAAACTGTTATAAACATATGTGGAGGTATTTTGCAGACTTACACTTTCAGCGTCTTTGGGTAAATCCTAAGGGACATGAATGCTGGATCACATGGGTTTGGTTTGGTAAGAAACTACTCTCTTCCAGTGTGACTGCACCATTTTGCATTCCCACTAGTAATGAATGAGAGTCCCTGTTACTCCATGACCTCACTACTGTTTGGTGTTGTCAGCGTTCTAAATTTTGGCCATTCTAATAGGTTTATATTAAACATTGGACACCTATTAGAATGCCTAATTCTAATGACTAGGGGTATCTTGCATGTCTCTGATGACATGTGAGATGGAATAGCTTTCCATGTGCTTATTTGCCATCATTGTGTGTTCTTGACTGAGGTGACCTTCAAGGTCTTGGACTTATCTTTAAATCAGTTTGTTTGTTTCTTGTTGAATTTTAGAGTTCTTTATATTTTTTGAATAAGTCTTTTATCCCCTGTGTCTGTTTTCCCAACGTCTGTGGTCTGTTTTTTCATTCTTTTGACACTGTCTTTTGAAGAGCAGAGTTTACATTTTAATAAAGACTAGATGATCAATGATTTCTCTTATAGATTATGCCTTTGGTGTTATATCTAAAATGTCATTGCCATACCCAAGGTTAGCCAGGTTTTCTTCTCCATTATCTCCTAAGAGGTCTGCAGTGTATCATCTCACCTTGAGGTCTCTGGTCCATTTTTAGTCGATTGTGATTTCTGCTCCAGTAGCTGCTGGGATTTCTCTCTGAGCTGCAGACACCCTGTGTGTGACAGTAGCGCTGCCCAGGGTGCTGCTTGGTGAACTCCCACCCACGTCCTCTGGGCTGTCAGCCTCCAGGGCCCCCTGTCTTTCTGACCAATGTGGAGTCACCTTCCAGGCCTGTCAGCAAGAATGTCTGAAGCATAACTGTCTGAATGTTTCATGCCCGTTTCTTTTTGACTGGGCTATCAAGCACCATGAAAATCAAGGGATGGACTTGGGTGCCTGTTTTAATTGTCCTTGAATATGCTGCCACAATTCAAGGGCTCTCAGCACGTTTGGTCACCAGCATTTTGGAAGCTGGTCTGTTTGGAGACTGAAGTCTTCAGGAGGATCTTGAGGAGCTTGTGCCCTCACTTTATGTATCAGAATAACAGTCTTCCTTCTGACTCAGCTAAAGTGTTCATTAGCATATCAATTAAAAATCGTGTGGTGTATAGGTGGGAATCCTTCTTGCTCGTTTTTTTTTGCTTATTATGGCTTTTGCGCTGTGTGGTGGGCATGTCCAAGGGCTTGGAGACTGAGTGGGAACATCTGTGTAAGCACCTGGTCTCAAATACTTTGAACCACCCCGGGTACATCACTCCCCATACCTCCACCTGCTTCCACAGCTTGGGGACTTCTAGCTTCTGAACTAGAGTGACACAAGGAAGCACTGTGCCCCAGTTGTCCCGACAGTGTTCTTGCGAATTCAGAGCCTGTGACTCTGATCCAGGAGAAGCAGAAAAGTGCAATGGACAAGTGTGCTGCTTTGCCCAGAGGCCCCTTCACAATGAAGGACTTTTCTGCCTTGAAAGTACATCTGCACTTAGCCCTCCGCTGTCAGTCTTCTCTGGAAATGACTCACCCAAGGTCATGCTCCCTCCTGGGGGAAAAATCTCCCTTCTGCTTGCAATGATGGGCTGATTATAAGCCTTGTCTCTCTTGCCCAAGTGGATCAGGTCTGTGGGGACAGAGGTCTTCGAGGAGACTGTGTGGTAGAACACCTTCTCTGTGCTAAGCCTGCTTCCCTCCCCTCCCCTCTGGTGATCCCAGGAGCCATCTCTAGTAAGTCCTGTTCCTCAGTCTCCCCCCTGTGCCTGCTTCCTGGAGAGCCCCCTGCAGGACTGAAGAAGTTAGGGTGACCCATGTCCTCCTAGGTGTTGGCCTGGACTCACCACTAGCTCCACTTACTGGGGACTTTTGCATTCAAGAAATAGATTACTGTCTATGATCTTTGGGTGTCACTGATTTCTCCCATGATGCTATGTTTTAGGGTCAAATAAGGGCAGCTCTGAGTTAGCACAGTCAGACCATTTCTAAACAAGAAAACTTCCTTCCTTCTTTCCTGACTCCTTTTTTCAATCTAACACCAAGCGAGGAATAATTTATTCTAAATAGAAGAACAGGATTTACTCAAGACTCTCTGAATGTGCATCTGAAAGAAATAAATTAGTAAGTAAAGAAAAAGAAATAAAAATGTTCATGGCAGTAGATAAATTCTACCCTGTGAAGGACAACACCGTGCTGGATGGAGTCAGACTTCTCATGACAAACCTTGATATCAAAAGCTTCAGTTCTGTAATGCACAGACTCATAGAACCCTACATATTTTTCTGGAGGGCAAGGACATACATGGCACATACAATAACTACTTTCTGTGGCTGGGAGCCTGAGTCTTCCTTCTGCTTCTCCCAGAAACAGAGGCAGCTGGAGCAAGCCTCACCTGAAGCCCTTCTCCCCGTTTCAAAAGACCCTGAGTGGACTGGGCAGGGTGACTGGTCCTGGACAGAGATCTCCTGTGCTGGTCATGGGCAGGTAGCCCTCTTCTTCTATTCTCAGGGAACTCACCTTCCCTGGTGCAGAAGAGGAAATTAAGCAAACTACTATCATAGATTTATTTTGATTGCACATAAGAATCTCATCTGCATATATTAGAGTAATGCAGACAATAGTCAAGTGCATTATAAGCATATGTCCTTAAGATGGAAATCTCTTGGTTTTAGAGAGAAGAGTTGACATCGGTGCCTCTTAGTCCTTGGGGGTTTTGATGGTCAGACGGAGATGAGACTGTCCACGTCTGACCTCAGAGGGTTCATTCTAAAGTCTTTCAGCCTTCCCACCACCTACTTGACATTGCCACATTACTCACTCCTTTGGATTTAAGGAACCAAAGCTACTTTAAAAAATGTAAATGTTGTTTGGGAAAGATAACCTATTAAGCCATAATTAAAATTCAGGCATTTGCTTACATTAATTTATCAGGTTTATGCTAGTCTCCTAGTGCTGGAAACACGTGGAAGCCAGTTCTGACTGGGCCTGGGAAGGTGGCCAGCTGGGGCAGCAGGGCAAGTGTGTCCCCACATGGAGCCCGCCCAAGGGCACGGCTGGCTGAGGAAGAGGCAGGGACACAGAGGGAAGAGCAGGGACACAGAGCCAGACTCGGGAGCAGTTGTTTTGTGGAGACACAGAGCCAGACTTGGGAGCAGTTGTTTTGTGGGGACCAGCCTGTCACACACATGCAACCAATGCTTTGCTTTGTAGTAAAACCAACTCCACAGTTGTTTCCTCTCGTCAGTCAAAGCCAAACCTTAGCCAAACCTTAGCTGTCTTTGCTCCCAGTTCTGACTTTTCTGAACACCAATTGCAATACCTTTAAGCCAAGGCCTAAGTCGTTTTTATTAAATTGCAGAGTGGCTGGTTTGTTTTGTCGGTGCTGGTTGAAATGAAGTTTCTGTGAGCTCCACCGATGGGGGATCCTGTGGGGTCATGTGTTTTTCATTAGCGTACATGCAGAGTCTCACCCCACTCAAACACACTAACTGATGTGCGGCTTGGAGCCTTCCCAGTGCCCCACCCCATGTTAAGGATAGTGAAAGACCCCAGGGAGTGGCTCTTGATTGCTCAGGGGAAATCCTTACCAGGGACACCCCGACTGGCTGGGGAGGTGCGGGTAATTCAGCCTTTGTGACTTGGCCGAGTTGGCGTTTCCTACATTCCTTGTTGGGTAGCCCCTTGATGCATGGAGCGTCGAGGAGATTCCTGGGAAAAACCTAGACCCCAGCCCTGTGCTGTGTAAAGTTCAGTAGTTTAAGAACTTCACTGGGATGCTGGGGTGGTTCTGCACTGAGGCTCCAAGACAGAAAAGGAAAAAAGTCTTGGAGTGAACTTACCATGAGGGCAGAGGACTCGAGGGTCTGTGCTCCATCCCCAGGACTTACATTTCAAAACCCTTGCTCCTCACGATCCTCCTCACATAAACTCTAATTCAGTCCAAGTCTGCTGCCTCTTCCCAGCCCATGAGCCATGAAGAGTGGCTGGAAAACCCAGCTTGCACTAAGTTGATACCACTGAGTTCAGTGGGTCCTCAGCTCTGCCTGACTCTCCTCTCACATGTTCTTATTTAATTTACCCTTCAAGCCTCAGTTCTTTGTAGCTTTTGCTTGCTTTCTCCTTAACTGCCAAAAACCTGTCCTCCACCACCTTACCAATGGACAACCCCACCTTTCATTTTCCCATGATCATGTAAAAGAAATCAGAAAGAGCTGTGTCTTTCCATCCCCAGAGCTATGAACCTACTTGCTTCCGTGGGCCCTGTTCACCCTGTCCCAAGCCCCACACTCTGCCTGTAGTCCTCTTAATGCATGAACATTTCCTCTCCATCAAAGGGGACACCTCTCCAGCAGCCTAGATCTCCTCTCTTCTGTACCCAAGGAGCTGGGTTTCCTTTCGTTCCTGTCTCTGGGATGAACGATTCATTCTTTTCTATAGATCTACAGACAGATGGTCATTCTCACTTAATCCATCAGCCTCAAGTAACCCCTTGACCCCAGAACTCCCTAATTTCTGTCCAGTTCTCTGCTCTTCTTTATAGTAGAATTCCTCAGTGTTGCCACTTCTTCAGCTTCCACCCTTCAATCCAGTCTGAGGGGGTTTCTGTCCCTAACCATCTTGGGGAACTGATTCTGTCCAGATGACCAGTGATGTCCCTCTTCCAAATACTAGGGATTCGTTCTCTTTCCTTGTCTTTCTTAATCTCTGACTTGATCAGCCCTTGATATAACTGATCATTGCCTTCTTTTCTATAAATATGCAATAGCATATTTCTTTTCCCTGACAGGTATAGAAAGGACAGGGTTCTGGGATCTTGGCAAAGATATTCCAGGTCCATGTACAGCCCTCATGTCTCTCCCTCTGGAATGCTTTGCTGTTGTGTTAAAATCTTGCTTCCTAGGCATCACGTGCTGTCACGTTGTCTCCCAGTTCACAGGTAGCTAGACCTCTAACTCAATCTTCGGACTTCTCACTCTGCTTGCCTTTAGTCATGACTAAATCTTGTGCATATACTTATGACTCTCAAATCTAACTCTGCACCCCTGAGCTCTCAACACTGTTCTCGATGTTTGTGTCCACTGGGTGTCTGTCTACCAAAACCAGACCCTGATTCTGTATCCCAACTCATGTCCAACACCACTGTCGTCAGGCCAAGTCCTGGCCCTCACCCTGCTGCTCGCCCTCTTCTGCCTCATCTCATTCTCAGCAAGTTCTGTTAGCTCTGTCCTTAAAGTGTATCCCAGATCTGAAGAGGTGTCGTCTTCTCCACCAGCCCAAGTTGTCACCATCTCCTTCACCTCTGCCATTGCCTCCTAAATGGCTTTCTGTCCACCCTTTCAGTTCCCTGTAGGTAACTTTCTTCATAGCTGTGAGAGTGCTGCTTTATTTATTTATTTTAAAGCAAACCAGCTCATGTCACTTCTTGGCTCCTAGTGTTTCCCATTATACTCAAAGGAAGATACAAACGCTATTGTGGTGCATGTTTTTTGATGGGATCTGCATTCTGCCTACATTTTTTACCTCATTTTATGATGTGCCCTTGAACTAACTTTACTCAGGGCACCTTGGCCCTTGCCAAGTTTGTTCCTACCCCAGGACCTTTGCACCTGATCTTCCATCTGCTGGAAGTGTTTTTCCTTCAGTTTTTGCATGACTCATTTCTCTCTTCAATCAGGTCTCTCTGCCCCTCCTTTCCCAGACTGTCCTCCCTGGCCTCTGGCTGGCCTGATTCCTGTCCCCCTCAATATCTTCCTTATCCTTCCTCAAGGTTTTGGTTCCTCTGTTCTTTTATTTTCTGTCACTGTTTTCTTTGTGAAAGTAACTGCAAGGGTCCCAAATACCTAAAACTGTGCCTCGCTTAGAGAAGATCCTCATAAATGTAAACATCATACTCATTATTAATATAATAGGCAAGTAATATTGCAAAGGACTCAAGAAATACAAATGAGCACATGAAAAGTGAACATCTCCAAAATTCAGAATACATTCTAGTCATAAAGGGATACTGTAAAATATTCTGAGATAAAATGAATGGCGGAACATCATTTTGTGATATTAACCACAAATTAAAAAAATATAAGCGATAGGAAGTCCTGTAGGTAAAACTGCCACAGACCACACCCAGGTCTGGTATTTTCAGTGTCAGCATGTTCACCATATACATGTTTGCCATATGACGAATTGTCCATAAAGCACTTTTGCCATAGAGAGAAATTCAAAAGGACATCATAGACACCAAAAAATGAGTAACATTAAAAAGGTCAAAATAAAAAATATTTGAATACAAATATATTGCAAACCACCCCGCCCCCTGTGTATAGCTGAATACATTTCAAAGTATGTGTGGAGCCGTGGAAATACTGCACCAAGAATCAACTTTCTTTTGTGGATTGTACCTAACACTTGCCTTCCAAGTCTTTCATTCATTCAGACATCAGACAGATCCCATATTACTCTACTAAAAAACGATGACACCTCTGTTCGTAAAGGGTGGGTTTCTTGTTTGAGTCAGCAGAAAAATGAAATCAGCCAACCGATGCTGCTTTCCTCTTTTATGGAAATGTTGCCTTATGGCCAGTTAGTTTTGTGGCAAAAATACCTGCAGGGAAAATGGTTGCAGCAAACCCACCAGAACCAGCACTCACAGGAATCAGAAGGAAAGGCAATGGCAGTTGAACCATTGAGCAAGGGCAAGAAATTTGCAGAGATGTCACCCATTCAGCGGGATGTCACATCTATTCTTCCCCACTCCCTGACGACCTGTCCTGGGGGCTTCTGGTAGGTCCTGTCTTTGAGTCACCAGACATCTATGGATAAACTGAAGGCTAGAAGTGTGCTCAGTTTTGGCTCGAGCTGGAAGCTTGCATAACAAGGAGCAATGCAAGGATCCTCAGACAAAAGCTGTTCTACTCTGGTGCAAGCAGAGGAATATTAGCTTGAGGAGCTTCTCCCAAGTTAGAACACAGGTGTTCTAGTGTCTTAAAGGACATTGCAGTTCTGTTTTCATTTTAAGAGTGCATTCTGCCTTTCTCTAATCTGTCCTTCAGAGTCCCATGCCAAGCATACAATAGGAGGAGGACAACTCCACCCAGGTGGTGAGAAAGTTGTAGGAAAATGCTTCTTAAGCTGGTGACAAACAATGGGATATTGCACAATGGTTTTTCTCAATCAGCAGGTTCTGGGCAGGTTAGGCTGGATCAGAAGACCCTCTGAGGGCACTACAGACCTCTGGGAGAAGAAATGGATAAGCTGTGAGTTCTGGTGTCATTTCAATAAGCCTCTGATGAAAAGGTTGATGAACAAAAACCCACAGTCTGTAAGCTTGGTTGAGATAGGCAGAAAATTGGCCCCTACACCATTGTCATGTCCATGAGCATAGCATCTGACAAGTAGTAGGTGCTTAGTAAATTTTTATTAATTAAGTGGATGAAAGAAGTTACTCTGATACTGAGTTCCTACATGTGGAGGAGGTATACAATGTCCCTTCTTGGGACTTCCAGAGGTCCCATGTCACCTGCTGATATGCCACAGACCTTGGAAAATGTTGAGTCTGTTAGGTCAGACTAGCAGGGCTGTTTGTCTCTTGCTACTCAGTCTGGATTTACTCCCAACCTGCAGCTTTACCAGTTCCCTGGTAAATGGGTCAGAGAGCGATTCTGTTGTGATGTGTGCCTTCCCAACCCAGAGAGGCTCCAGGCTGGCGCCAGTGGGTAATTAGAGCAAGGAAGAGCTACATTCTTGTCTGCCTCCCTCCTCATGGGTCAAGGGCAGCACCTATTTGGAGTGGGCCCATTTCTGCAGAAGTTTCTTGAGAGCCATGGAATACTAATCACTCCCTCAGAGGGAGAGCTGGCAGGCAGAACTCTGTTGGGTATTTTTCCAATGCCTCATCCTCCTGCATCAATCAGTTATTAGCATTTGTTTTCTCCAGCTTGTTAATTAACCACGGATACGGTGTCTGTATGTTTCATTCCCTGAGTTGTCCCGCCACCTAATTTGCAAGAAAATATAGGCTGGTTTCCCTTTTATGGTTCTCTGTGTACAGTGGGTGGCTGCCAGGCTATTCACTGATGTGTGTCTCTTTAAGTATTAATAGTAGCCAAATGTGTAGATTACAACACTATCGTCAACCTTCCTTGCTATTGGGACTCCTCTCTAAAGCCCAGAAGACGCCCAGAGGAGATTTGGGAAATCAGTTTGTACTGAAAGAATGCATACTACAGTCGGGGATCAGTTGTTAGAAAGCTACTGTTCTCAGTGAACTTTGTGTAGTCAGGCTTGCGAGTCAGCACTCAAGTGCCAGCTTATTTCCTCTGAAGTATTTTAGTTTCAATTAGGAGACCTTGGTTATTGTCTTAAGGTCCCAGGAGTTTACTTCCCAAAGACATGTTTCATTGAAACAAAAAGATCTTCCTTTGAAAAATAGAGTTCTTTATTAAAAACAAAAACAATACAGTGAAAAAAAAAATCCCACCCACCACAATATTGAAAAAAGTCCAGTCATTGGAGACTTGAGTAAAATGTAACTTTCAGTTCACCCTAAATTTTTATATCATTGTTTAAATCTTTTTGGATTACGAGTTTAGCTTTAGGGATTCTGGACATTTATCATTTCCAGTAACAGAGAATCCTCTGGTCCAGGAAGACAACTTTTTAAGCACACACAGAAAATCTTAGGGCTAGGATTGAAAGCCTGCTCTGCTGGGAGACACAGAGTGTCTGTCATTCCACCTGTTTATGAGACTCTGATAGTTGAGATTCAGTTTTCTGAAAATCACAGAGAAAGCCTTCTTTTGTTGATCAACTTTTCTTCTCCTAAAAGAGCTATACAAATCACCTGTAGTTGCCAAAATGAAAGACTCTCATTTCCACCTTGTCCAAAATTCGCTGTGCTTGACTTTCTTTCTTGTGACAATTCTTGTTGACTTTTGATGAGAACTTGCTCTCGGTCTAATCTTTTCTAAAATAATATTTTAAAATTTATGTGCTCGAATGCTCATAGGAAGCAACCCTATATGGGCGTTACAGGGTCTATGCTGGACATGACTGTTTTGTAAAGGGGCTGGGGCAGCTTCCAGTTCAGCATTTGGACAGCACCTCTGGACGTGGCCTAAAGGGGGTGCCAAGAACCCATCTCACACCGTGTGCACGATACCGCGTATCAAACACTGTGCTACCAAATTTCACCTGGGTACAGTTGCGGCAGGTGATTTTGGAAAGTATGTGGAGGCATAAATCATACATTGCCAGTAAATAAAAAGCACAGTGATTTTTAAGAATGGGTTTTGCCAGTGGGTCAAGTATCTCAGGCCACAAAGGGTCCATTAATCCTGAAGGTCTCATCCATCTCTGGAGATACATAGCAGCTGTCTGGAAACATTGTTGACTTGGAAGAACAGTCTCATCATGTCTTTCTCCGTTTTATGAATGGCCATCCATCTATGTGGTGACTTTGAGACTTTGGCCAGGGACCTGTGCCTTTTTGTCAATGTGCGTAGATCTTATATGGTGTTATAATCCATGCGCATATGCACTTCTGACTGCTGAGCATTTGCTTACTGCTAGGCAGCTGTGACATGTACAACTCACCTTCCCAGCTGCCTGCCCATGAACTTGATGATCACTCTTTTTCAGAGGAGGAATCCGAGGCACAAAGGTTGAATTTCCTAAGGTTACACAGTAAGTGGAAGAGCTGGATTGACTCTTGGGTCATTTAAAAAAATTAACCTCCCTCCTATCCTCCCTCTCTTTCTCTCCCCCATATTATCAACTCAAAGAGCCCCCAAAATAGCCTCTTTTAGACACTCACACCTGCTCTTTAGTTACCCACAGCCTTATTTCTACTCTGTTCTCTGCTGGAAGGGACTCCATTGTGCTTCTCTCTCTGGGTCTGCTGTCCCCCAGGAGAGGTGAGGTTCAGGCCTGTGCTATCTCTGAACAGGCACCCCTAGGAGCTCTGCTATTGAGGCAGCTCTACCCAGGGTGGACTGTGCTTCATTACGACTGCACAGAAAGCCACATGACATCTAGAGCCATAGCAAGGTCAGGTTCTGACTCCTTCCCTGAGAGTCAGGATTGGGGGTGCAGTGTGGTCAGTGAGAGGAGGGGCAGATTGTGCTGTTTCCTGCAGATCCCACCCGGCTCTCTCTTGCTTCCTACTATCTCAGCGGGATGACATTTGTACCAGCTGCTCCCAAAGGGAGTCACTTTGGCGAAATGTCACAGACTTCAGCACGGATGATCCTTCTCCATCCTTCGTTTCTCTCTAGGCCGCCTCCCTTCCACCCTTCAAGTGCCTTTTTTTATTTTGAAAGGACATCGCCTTGAAATTCAAGTGCAGCAAAAAGTAATTACATTTTCTCTTTAGGTCTGCCTCTCAAAAAGCCTCCAAATCATCTCTGGCTGAAACGCAGGATTATTCCAGAGGAAAACGTAGTGGCAGCTTTGCTCCCCCCACTCCAGGTTCCCCCCACCAGCATTCTCCCATGTTAGGACAATGCGGACAGCCTGGTGCATGACTGCCACAGCCCCCTTCTCTGCCACCTTTGGAGGACTGAGGTCCCTCTCCCAGCAGAGGTCAAGTGTCTCATTCAATGTCACATAAGTCATAAGTGATGGGCTTACCTGGATTCACAGTCGAGCCTCCAACTCCAGGTCAGTCCTGTAATAACTCTGCCTGTAATTGCAGTATCTATATTTGCAGAGCCCAAACCTGGGAGACACCATCAGACTAATGATTTGCTTTTCCTGATTGATTGCTTTTTTCCCTCCAAATATTAATATAAAAAGTCATTTGCAGTTAACCAAAATGCCATCATGTTTTGTTCCATATTTTTTCAAAAAGTTTTCATTATGAGAAAGAAGACATTACACATGATTGGAATTAACTCAGGAAATCAAACACACACTGCTGCCTATTTGATGGGCACAGCATTTGTCCAGTTGCTAATAGTTCTAGATTCTGGTCCAAGTTTTAAACCTTAACTAGCTAGGTGATCCTGATTAATTTACTTCATCTCTCTGGGCCTTATTTTTTTTCCTTCATTTTTTTTTTAAAGTAATTTTATGGAAAAAGCATTGCTTCATAATATCATGTAGGTTTTATCACCATAAATCAATGTCTCTCTAGAACACGGGAAATCAGTCCAGTTTTTCCTTCACCATGTAATTGATCCCTTTTACCCAATTGGGTCTGATTTTCTCAGTTGGTGAAGTGAGAGTTGGATAAATGCTGCCTCCAGACCTTCACTCACTGATGTTCAATGACCTTGTAATCCTAGGACTGACATCATCATTTGGGACTGTCAGCAACACAGAGATGAGGTATTTGCTTTAGAAATAATTTTACTCCTCTGCTCCTTTGGGGCAAATCTTGGCAACATCTGAATCCAGTACTTTGTCCTCTGGGACCCTCTCCTTTTTATGGGAAATCTACATTTTTTGCCAAACCAATCCTGGGAACTTTTTTTTTTTCTGATTTTTCCAGTAAAATGATCTCTTCGACTTGCTTCCTCGAATGCTCCCTTCCTTTCCTTCAGGCTAGATTTCACATCTACTCCTCCTCCTGCACCAGCGCACCCCTTCCTGCTGCCTCCCCAGCATCTCCCACTGTCGTTCGTATTTCTGTCTCTGTCCTGGCTCTTCCCTCTCTTACATGAAACATAGACTCTGCTCTCTCTATGCTGAAAGAGACAAATTAACACCCTTGACTCTGCTGTCCCTCCCTGTCGAAGATGTTAAAATTCTTTAAAAAAGATTTCATTTAATTAATTTTATTGAAGAGAGATTGCATCCTGTTTTAGGTGTGCATGATCATAAATAGACCTCTGTATATAATAAATTAAGTTCACCACCGCCCATACAGTTCCTCCTTCACCTGACAACTGATCCCCTCCACCCAGCCTGCCTCTTTCCCCTTCCCCTCCCCTTCTTGTAGCCACTAATTTGACTTTATTGACTCAATCTATTTTTGTTTGATTTAATTCATTTGTTTGTCTGGTTGCTCTAGGTACCACATCCGAGTGAAATCATGCCATGTCTGTCTCAGGTTAAAATTCTCTTTCCCTCCTATTGCTTCCTTTCCTCACTGTCCCTGATCCCACTTACATTCTCCTGCCTTTCCTACAATTCTGATTTTTTCCTTGTAAAGACAACCTGTTCTTGAAAACCAAGCATCACTTCTCCTAATTTTCTCGGACGTTTGTGAGCACCTGATATATCTCTTCTTCCTTTCCGAAGCACTCGAGTTTAACTTCCCTCATTACCACAATGCCCAGCTCTGTTCTCCCATTTAGTCTCCATCTTTACATGTGAGCATGTGGACCTTCTGATTTTGACTCATTTTTGCTCTTTCTCAGAAATATGCCTGGGCTCATGGCATCCACGAGACCTCTTCGAGATTTCGACATCACATTTCAGATGCTCCCCAGACCTCTTCACTTGGGAATTCCATTATCCCTGTACTCCATGTTTAGAGAGGAACTTGCTGTCCTTGGGTGACTTTCTGCTTTCCATCCAGGCTTCCCACTGCTCTCAGTTTTCCCATCATTCAGTTAAGTCACTGCCCTCATTCCTCCTCTCCTTAACCCTCTCCTCACTCTTGGTCAGTGAGATGCTCTGCTTGTTCTCCTTCTATTTCCACAGCTACCATCTGGTTCTGACTTTAACTGGTTTAAAAAAAGAAACAACAGATCCAACATGGAGTCTCTCATGCCAAGCCCAGTTCTCCAAACCAAGACGTAATGTCTAACTACAGTTTCAATCCCTCCCAGGAATATAATCCTGACCCATCCCATTCAATGATAGCAGGTAACCCTCCTTCTGCTAGGGCGGACAGCTTTGCCTGAAACAATCCTTTCCTTTGCTAAAAAAACAAACAAACAAACAAACCCAAACCAAAAACCCTGTCCCACCTTCTTTCTGACTATAAAACCCTTCCATTTTGTGAGCCTTCTCACAGTACCTTTCTACTTGGTAAAGCCAATTAGATCTCTAAATTTATTCAGATGAATTTTGTTTTTTAACATTAGTCATTAAGTTCTTGATTCTTCAACCCACTCTATTTTCTTCCTTGCCAATAATCTTCTAAAATATCACTTTGCATATTTCACCATATTCTGCTGCTCCATTTTCAAGGACTAAACAAACTTGCAGTGGTTTCCAGAATACCATTCCAAATTCTCAGGTAACGTTTAAAGGCACCCCAAATCTGGCCTTCATCTGTTCCTCTCTTAGCCCCTACTTCCCCCATATTGACTCTCCTCAGATAAAATGCATGTACTTCTCTTTGTGTGTCCATAGCTGGCTCTTCCTCAATCCCATTGTTGGGCCAAGTAAGTAGGCATCCTTGTGACATGTATTTCCTCATCTGTAAAATGCTATTAATTCCTTCTTTGATTTTCTGTGCAGTTGTAGACTAAAATGTATGTATTCAACAAATAGTTGTTAGAAAAGTGATTGGGATTTTCTAAACACTTATGTGCCAGGTTCTGGGAATTTGCAAAAATCAGTAAGTCCCAGCTCCTTCCTTGAATTACTTGAGGAAACATAGACTTAGAAACCCACAGTACCAGGTAGGAGGATCAAGGGTTGGCCCAGCCTGGCCCTGCCCCTGGACCTGAAGCCTGCTCGGGGCTCTTCTAAGTCACTCTTTTGCAATGACTACCTGTCCTTCTCGTGTACCCTCTGGGCCCTGCTCTCCCTAATGTGAAAATAAGTGATCATGGGTACTAATTGAATGTGTTATTGCTTTCAGGTGACACATTTACATTTTAATAGGAGATAATGCAAAGGTGGATATTTTAAGCCCCATGTTAGGTGGGTGGGGACATACTGAGTTAGGGAGAATGGGGGTGTTCTAATCACAATGTAGGCACCCACTTGTCTTGGGGTTGCCTCGCTCTCTGCAGCTGGGACATGCCACCTCCCTACTCCATCGCTCCCTGGTATTCTGAAGTGTCGAATCTCCGTGCAATGACGGATGAGACATCTGTTCCATGATGGGCTATTACCAACAATTCATTACTGCAAAATGGACTTACCCTCATTAGCCCAGGAGCTCTGCATTTAATGTGGCATTCTGCAATCTCACAGATTCTGCTGCACACATTGAAGGCGTGCATCACATTTTATAGAGCCAGAAAACCTGAACTTCAGAAGACAATGGAGATTTAGCATGCCTCTTGACTGAGTTGACACATTTACTCTTTATGAATAAGCCGGCTTTGTAGACAAACACTGGAGCTTAGAGCCTCATTATTAGAAATTAGTTCGCCCTACCGCTCTGCTCAAGGACACAGTTCTCCTGGGAGATCCATTTTGCCTTGAGCTTCCTGCTACTTGCAGGAGGTGACTAGGTTTCTAAAGTTCTGTCCAGGCATGCTTCCTCCTGGGCCATTTCTAGAGAAGAGGCTGGGTCTGGGGTCTCCTGCTAGTGCTCCAGTGAGACTCACCTGTGTGAAATGTGCACCTCCTACATCGGACTACTTCAGGAAGGTTTCTTTTTCAATTGCAATGCCTTCAAGCAAAACCATGGTCTAATAGTCACATTTTTTGGGAGAGTGAATTATCCAGAACCAGTAATCAGTTCAAATAATGTGGGACAGACACAGTATCAATTTCCTAAACTTTTCATATTATAGGCACTGCTGTTGATGCGTGAACTCCCTGCCTGGGCTCAGCTTATCCTCGGGAAATTACACAGCCACTTGTCACACTCCCACAAAATGACAGTTCTCCTTCCAGCCTTCTTTTTCTTCAATAACTCCGGGATCTCTAAGGTACCTTCCAGCTAGAAATTTCTATGTTGTCATTTACCAAACTGCCGGTCAAAAATTGGGGGGATTCTTGAAAACCCATGCTCCCAATTCCAGACGTCCTGCCTCATTCGTGGCTGTGACGGTGGAGAACAGCACGCTGCGGGCCAGAGCATGGTCAGTGATTCAGTCCCCCCCTCTCTTTTCAGTCAACTTGTTACTTCCTTTTTCTCATTCTGATATGTCTCACAAATAGACAGTTGCCTGTCTCCAGGCTAAAAGGTATTCATGTTATCATTCAGCCCTTTCAAAAGTATTCATTGAGTATTCATTATGTGTGAAGTGCTGTTTGCTGTGGGACCCTGCTGGGGTTTCCAAGAAACTGCTTAATTCCGGCACAGACAGAACTCAGTTAGGTTCATCAAGTGCTTGTTGAGTATTAGCAGTGGATCAGGCCCTAGGGTTGCAGGAAGCCTGGACACTCCCTGGAAGAGGCACATGGTGCCCCTGCAGGTCAGACAAGATGACGCGTCCATGCTGTGTTCCTTCTCCCACAGAATCTGCTGCTGTCTTGCTCAGTGGAGGGGACTCCCACCCAGGAGTCCATCAGGAGTCCCATTCTGGGTCTCCAGAGATTTTCCATCTGAATGGTATGGACACACAGGAGAATGTCCTTATGTGGCACTTCCTTTGTACCACTGCCATCTTATACTTCTGTCCTCACCACCGACTTGTATTCATTTCTCTTCTATGCTTGTCTTGATAGGAAATCGAGAGTCCTGTTACTCTGAAGAAGAATCTGTGTGACTTAGAGTTTTTCCATTATTCAGCATATGGACATTTGGATTATTTTACTTTCTGACTGTTAGGAGTTATAAGCATTTGTGTAGAAGCTTTTGTGAGGATGTATGTTTTCATTTCTCTTGGGTATATATACCTAGGAGTAGCATTGCTGGGTCATATGGCAACTTTATCAACTTACCTTTTTTTTTTTTTTAAGTGGAAGAAAGGGAGAAGAGGACGAAGCATTTTCAATTAAAGAGGGAAGCCATTTTATTTATGTGCTATTTTTGATTGATCCCCTTGGCCCTGGGTCATGAACCTGAGTCTTTGGGCTTTAATATGGTCTACACCCCAGCCACCGGCTTAGTGCCTGAGACAAAAGTTGTACCCCGACTCGTTTACTTTTTTGAGAAACTGCCAGCCTGTCTGCCAAAGTGACAGTACCATTTCACGTTCCTGCCAGTAATGTCTGAGAGTTCTACTTTCTCCATATTTTTTCCAGCACTTGCTATGTTCTGTCTTTTTTATTATAGCCATCCTGATGAGTGTGAAATAGTATCTCACGTTAATTTCACTTTGTAGTTCCTTGATGACGAATAACATTGTGCATCTTTTCATGGAGTTGTTGGCCATCTGTCTATCTTCTCTGGAAAAATGTCTGATCAGTTCCTTGCTCATCTAAAAAAAATATTTTTTTAAGGAAAGGTGTAGGCAGGAGTGAAGGTGAGTAGGCAGGCAGGAAGAAGCATTTATTTATTTTAGTTAGTTGTTCATCTTGACTGTTTCCCCCCATTTCTGGGTCACAAACCCTGTCCTTGGAATGCATGTGGACTGAACCAGCTCGAGGCCACGGACCATTTTCTCTGCAGGACCAGAGCCTTAGTCACATAATCCTACTTTTTCTAGAGGCCTTGGTACATGAAATGTCCTAGAACCTTCATTTCAGGCAGAGGCTTCAGTAAAGGTCAGCATAATGACTAGAATCAGGCTCCTGGTGTCTGCCCCTCTCAACAGTCCTCTGACCAGCCCTGCTTCTCACACTCTGCATCCGTTGTGGGCCAGGTCTTCCATGATAACAGTGGCCACCAGCCCTGACCTATGTCCCTGGCCAGTGCCTGGAATGTAGCTAGTCAGCTGGGAGTCCAGAGCCACAGGGCGGTGGGCATTACCTAGCCCCTGTGGAATCAGCACCGGGCATGGAAGAAGCTGGAGGCCAGAGACCTGTGGCTGGTCTGGCTGGTTTTAAAATGGAAACGAAGAAAGCAGTTTACTTGAGAGCTGTCATCATCAGTTGGTGCTGGGGAGTCAAAGGAAGGGGAAAACATGTTGCTGATGACAGTTTTGCCATCACTATCTGCTGACGAGCCATTGCTCAAACTGTGTGGGACACTTGCCAGATGACGAGACCCAGTCGGAGCAAAATGACCCTATCTGCTTGAGTGTGATATCTGGAAAACAAACACGTGCTGTCCAGGCTGGCGCATATTGAGTATTTATTTGCAACCCGATGCTGCCCCAAATCCAGGGCATGTGGTAGCTTCCTAGCCTTACTTTCTCCCCCGAAATCCTTTTGGTACTGAGTTAAAGTTCCTTATAAACCCTGCAAGGCGGGGCTGTCCCGTACCCTCACCGGTCTTTCTTCCCCTCCTCTCTAGACAAGTGTCTCTGCAACGGACGTTTTGTTTTGACCTGCGTGAGCCCCTGGACAGGTTACTGAGTGGGATGGAGGGATAAATATGGTCCTTCAGGGTGTCATAGCGCAGGGTCCCTGGAGGTGGAGCCGGAGGCAGAAGCCTGACATGTTTCTGTTTCTGGAGATGAAGGCCAAGGTGCGTGGTGGTGAGGAAAGGAGGGGCTGCCAGATACGGAGGAGGGAGACAGGACATGTTAGTCCATTATTTAGTGACCGCGGCTGGATCAAAGTCCGTATCCACTTAGTCTGGTGACACTGTCTTCAGAGAGGCTGGCTGAGCTATGGGATCTCAGGACAGTCTGTCAAAGGGAGGTGCACAGAGAGGGGTGCTTTTGCATGTCTCCTTCCCTGTTGTCAAACTTCACCATGAGGAGTTAACTAATTTGCATGACATGGTGCTTCAGGGCCGCCCCCGTGGAAGCCAAGTCACCAGTGCCCTGCAGTAGGGTGACCGGTGAGAGGTGGCAACTGCTTGCTGGCGCCCCATGGCGAGGCCCAGAAGATTTGGAGGGGCATGGGAGATGTCTGCTACATCAGGCTGGTGCCCCTCACTTCTGCTAGTTCCTGCCTTCTCTCCAGTTCCTGCTCTCCAACAGGGGCCTTCATTTTTGTGAGAGCAAGATACCCTCACCTTTTCCCTGAGGGTGAAATACTGACTCAATTGATTACACATTTCCCGTTAAGGCTGGAACCTGCCACTCTCTCTGGAAAGGGTACGAGTTTAAGGTGCCATTCATTCCTCTGACCCTTGCTCGAGTGCACACTTCATCGGCATCACGCTGCCTTCATTTCTCATCTAGGTTTCTCTCACCTTCAGCTAAAAGTTCTTGGTGATTACCTGGGTGGGTGAGGCAGGGGTGGGAGGCTGATGCGGGATAGTCTGCTAGTCTGCATTTCTAACCGGCTCTCCGGGGAAACCAGTCCATTAAGAAACAAAGATGGGGACTAAGTTTCTCCCTTGCTTGCCCTTAGTGCCTTGCCCTTGCCAGTCTGTTGTTGCTGCAATTTGCCCTTGATAGTTCTTTTCCGGGGTCCAAGCAAAAAGCCCTGGGGAGCCCCTGGTTCTGGAAGCAATCTTCTCTGCACCCTTGTGTAGCAATGACTTACCTCCTCCTGGGAATCGGGCATGAGTTCCACCAGTAGTCACTCCCGCCTCTCCTGTTTGCCCCTGCATGAGGAGTGTCAAGTGACTAAGTTCTAGCCTCAGCTTCAAGGTCAGTGGTGCCCTGACCGTGGCAGCTTCCTTTCTGACATCCTGACCTCTTGCCTGCAGGACGGAGGTGGTAGACAGAGCTCGTATCCTGCAAGTGTGGAGAGAGGCATGGTGGTAGGGACAAGTGATCCGTCCACTCCCTGACTCCAGACTCTATACGAGGCTGCTGGAGATAGCGGATCAAATAGGATGTTGGTTAGTGAGTGTCTGATGGTGCTGGGCGTTGTCCCCCAGCTGGTGGCGTTGCTTCTCTTGCCAGGTTTCAGACTGGTGCTTCTGGACCAGGGGAACTGCGTCCGACCAGTGGGCCCCGTGGCCATACGCTGACTGTGTGTCTCCTTTGCTGTGGTCCTTGGAGCCAGCAGGGTGACTAGGCGGGTTGGGTGGGGTCCATGCAGAGCTGGTCACTGCGGTGCCCACACAGGGGAGATCAAGAGGCTCTGTGAAGATGTACAAGAGTGTTTGATACAGAGGACATATGCACCGGTGCAGAAAGCAAGATGCATACACTGACAAATATGGGGCAGAAGAGACAGTGACCACCAAGGGAGTGTGGATGTGATCAAGGAGGAGGGCAGGATTAACCCCAGGCTTGGGGTGTGAGCGGCTCAGGTACAAGTACGACTGGGTCTGGTCCGGAGGGTCACACAGATGTGACACTGGTGGAAAGGAAGGGGGCATTCCAGGATCCAGGAGGACAGGACCAGTGTACAGTGTAAACGAGGGCCCAGATGAAGGAGACATGGGTTATTCAGGGAGCAAAACATGGACCCATTGGGAGCTGGTGTGCGTGTGCGTGTGTGCATGTGTGTACGTGTGTGCTCGTGTGCTCATGTGCGCATGCGTGTGTGTGCATGTGTGTGTGTGCGTGTGTGTGTGGGAAGGGAGTAATATAATTGTTTAGGTAGTCATAGGAAACCTTTATTGAGTATTTACTGTATGCCAGGTGAACTCTTAGTATCACCTTATTTAATTCTCACAAACAACCCTTAAGTTGGGAGGTCAAGCTGGAACCATATTTTGGGGGAAACTTGAACAACCAAACAAGAATTTGGACTTTACCTTTACCAGTCTGGCATTGGCAAACATGTGGGCCCCATGAGGATAGAGTCAATTTCTCATTAGCCTTTATATTCTGGATTCTTTAGAGAAGAAATGGTACATGGGGAACTTTCCATGATTTGACTGTTCGCCTTAATAAAGCACTTACTGGGACCACTTACAATGTTGGTGGGGGTGCCCATTGGTGCAACCATTATGGAAAGCACTATGGAGATGCCTCCAAAAATTGAAAATGGAAATTCCATGCAATCCTGTCATCCCATTTCTGGGTGTTTCCTTAAAAAGCACAAAAACACTAACTTGGAGATACGTATATATACACCGCTTGCTTATTGCAGCATTATTTACAATAACCAAGAAATGAAAACTACTTAAGTACCCATTGTCAGATGAATGGTTAAGGAAGATGCGGTGTGTATGTGCAACTACACAGCCCTAGAAAGAGGAAGTTTTGTCATCTGTGATACATGTGTGGAGCTAGAGGGGCTTAAGCTAAGAGAGAAAAATCAGAAGAAAGACAAAATACCAGATGATCTCACTCATTTGTGGAATATAAAGAAAAAAAAGCAGACAAGGTATACATGATAAAACATTTACATCTGTGTGTAATACGAAAGGTTCACCACTCTTTGCTTTCCCCCTTCACTATACAATTAATCTCCTTTACCCCATTTGCCCCCACCCCTCTCCCACCTCTTCCTGCACCCTCCGCTTGCTTTTTTTCCCCCACAAAGAGTCTACTGTTGTTTGAATTAGTTCTCTTTTTCTGAAGTCTATTATTTCATTTAGCTCCTTCATTTGCTTTTATCTCTGTGTACCTCATAGGAGTGATATCATATGATGTTTGTCTTTCTTCTTCTGACTTATCTTGCTAAATGTGTGTACCTCAAGACTAGTTAATGTTAAAATGCAATATCCCTTCAATAAAATCAATTTTTTTAAAAGTAAATGAACAAATGAAAAAAAACTAACCTTGGATGTTAACAACAGAACTGAGGTTACCAGAGGGGAGGGAGAAGGAGATAGAAGCAAAGTATGGTGGGGTCCAGTGGACAGTGGTAGAGGACTATTAGAAATTTGGTGGTGGGTGTGGTGTGTTATCATGTATTTGATGAATAGTAAACCTGCACATCTAAACTTACATTGTTTTATAAATCAAAGTTACCTTAATAAACACTAAAACCAAAAACCAAAAACCACAACATCAGTATTGCCTTAAAAATGTAAAGCAATTCTACATGTTACATACTGTTTGAAGTGCTTGACACAGAATGAATTATTTAATTCACACACAATCCTGTGTGGTAGGCACATTTAATATTCCCATTTTACAGATGGAGAAGTTGAGACACAGAGAAGTTACCTGTCCGAAGTAATAGAGAAGAAAGGACCAGAGCTAGGTTTTAGACCCAGGCAGTCTGACTCTAGAGTTCACATGTTTAATCTCTATGCTCTATGACTTCTCAAAAATGATGAAAGAGAAAGATATGGAAGCTGTGTTAGAAATTAGGTGGGTGAGGGTTTTAAGACTGAGTGAGTGGAAAGTCAGGTGGACAGCTGTTTTAGAGGGTAAGAGAAGATGAGCTTCGTTGGATCAGATGAGGTCTCCTTCTCTGCCTCCTCTAACAAGAACGTGTGTTCTTTAGTCCTCAAGTATATGCAGACAAGCAACTCTGCACATCCGTAGGTGGTTTGTATGTATATGTTTTCTCATTTTCCCCCACAGTGTATTTACACTCAAGATTGAGATAAACAGCCATTTGCTTTAACACACATGAAAATGCCTTAGCAACTTCCTGTAGCTCTGGCCTGTTGCTAAGCAGTGACCCTAGTGTTACCATGGCAACAGCATCTGAGACTCCTGAGTGCTGCTGGTAAAAGCCTACTGGTCCTGACCTGACTTCGGAAAACCAGGTTAGCAAGGCCTCGGGAGCACATTCATTCTCAGGATGCAGCCTCTTTCTGGCTACCAGAAAGTCCTATTTCAGCTGGAGGGAGGCTGCCTAGGGAAAGGAGCTCTCTAATGCCTGGCTGACAAGACCTCTGGTCCTACATATCTGCTATCCTGTCTCCAAGGCACTGGGAGCCCTGTGAATGGGCTGGGCTATAGAATGGATGTTGAGAATGTGAAGGGAACTATTTCTCCACTCTGCTACTGAGCCTGAACTCACAGAGTTATCTCCATGGTGGGAAGTCTTGGGGACTCACTTACCTGGGGAGAAAGTTTTTAGAGAAGTGATCTGAGGGATTATTCATGGGTATTTTGGGGGTATGGTTAAGGCAGTCGGCATCAGGAAGCAAGTCCCAGCTGCAGAAGTGATATTCACATGTAGGACACTAGCTGTGAGAGAATTAACAAAGGCAAGGCATCCCCGAGGATCTAAGAGCAGGGGTAATTATGGGAGGCAGTTCTCCTTGGGTCTCTGGTATTTCTGCACATCTTGATGGCCGGGCACTAGACTATCTTTTCAATTATCTTTATATGTGAAAAACATAGGAAGTAGAGATTGCATCTCTTTTTTGGAGCAAAGAGCAGTCATATGTTTTGCTTATTATACCGGAGGTAGGTTTCCGAAACTCAGGCTTCCTGGCCACTTTGTATGCAGGTACCATCTGGCCTTCTTCATGTTGCCCTCTGGTTATTTGGAGTTGGGGAGCTGGTCCAAAAATAATGATGCACTGCTATTGCTTTAACAATAAATTGTCCCTCACCACTGACTATCGTGTCTTCTAGCATCCATGAAAAGCAACAGGGTAACTTCTTACCTTGCAAGCATTTAGATTCTTGTCAGGCACAAGGTATTCTCAGACCTCAAGAAATAAGGGGCTGGATAGTGGTTGGACCAGCAGCACAGGTGACTGGACTTGTACTGAAGGACCTGGACTCCATCGAAGATGCCCTATGAGTGGGCAGAGCTGAACCTAGAGAATGGGGACGAGAGGCTCCATTTGAAGGGGACATTGGGAAGAGACTATGAATCATAGGCACCAGGTAATTAGCTCTAAAAGAGATGCCAGGACCTAGGAGGTCACTTAGCCCCTTAAGTCTCAACAATTTGAATCATCTGAAGAGTTTTCCAAAAATATCAGTGTCTGGATTCCCTCTCCAGAGATTCCGGTCTCTCACTCACAATAGATCAGGGTGAGTTACCAACTTATTAGTTTATCCTAAGATGCAGATGGATTTAAGAATCACTGATGTAGCCCAGTGGTGTTCCTTGACCTGTGAGGAGACTGAGGCTTGGAGGATTGCAGTGAATTGACAGAAGGTCTGTTCACTTCATGCTTTCCTGGGCTGTGGCCCGCAGCTTTGTGCCAGCTTCAAACCCTCAGATTCCTGGATACTGCTCCATGGGGCTCACCACCCAGACTCTGCTTTGGTGAAAGTCGCACCTAGAACTTGACCAAGAGAGACTCTCGGGAATGCACCCACCTTGGGACCAGAGGGATGGTTTCAGCTTCATCTTGTCAAGTAGGGGTCTGTGTTGCTAAGCAACCAGACATCGGTAGGCAGCCAGCGTGCCTCTCCTTGGTGTTGCTTTGCATGTTAAGGTCCCTGAGTGACTTCTAGAGACACTCAAGTGTTCTAAGGGGCAGCAGATGACAGATATGTGGGTAAGAGTGCAGGAATGTGCCACACCAGCAGAGTCTGATGCCTTGAAAGGTTTGGCATTAAGAAAGCCAAAGCTTTTGTTTCTTCTGCCTGGTGGCCAGAAGGAGCTTTTCTTCAAAGGGAGAGAAGGCTTGTTATAACCTGAAGGCCTCTTTAAAAATTTTATTTTTTAATTTGGCTAAAATTTCAGGCTTACAGAAAGGTTACAAGAATAACAACAGTATAAACTTCACCCAGATTCTTCTATTTTTAACATTGAACCTGTTTGCTTTATTGTATGTACATGTCTTATGAGAATAAATTGGCTGCATCATGACATTTTTACCCTCACATACTTCAGTATTTGCCACAAATATGAGTATTTGCTTTTTCTTTCTCTTACAGGGCCACAGAATAGCTAGCAACTGCAGCAAATTTAATATTAATATAATATCTTTATCAAATACAGTGTCTGGATTCCAGTTTTGTTAATTAACCCAACAGTGACCCCTAGACCATTTTTTCCCCTCCAGTGCAGATCCAATCTACGATAATGCATTGCATTTTATTGTCTAGTCTCTTCAGTCTCCTTTAATCTGGAACATTTCCACAGTCCTTCTTTGTCTTGTATAACATTGACATTTTTGAATATAGGGAATCACCACCCCCATCCTTCTGTAATAAATGTTTCTCGTGTTGCATTTATCTTGTACTTTTTTGTCACTGATCTGGACGCTGCCTTCCAGGCCGGCGCATTCCCTCAGCGATGCTGTGGCTTCCAGGGCCCATGTGTGGAGTCCTGAAAGATCTATCTGTCCTTTTCCTAATTTTTATAACCTAGTCTAAGTATTGTTCAACTTCTCTACCACATCGCTACAGTCTTATCCTTTGTAGTTAGTACCAGTCCAGGGGAGGCTATCCCTTTGATGTAGCATTTTACTGATCATCTTTGCCTGAACCAAATTTTACTCTGATGCTTTCAAAATGATGATTTCCCAACTTGAACATGCTGAGGGCTCTTTTTACAAGTCTAGGAAAGGGGCTTCCTGGCAACATTCACTTCTGACCTGGGGAGGCAACCCCAGGCTATGCAAAGGCTCCTGTTTCTCTGTCTTCAGGAGGGCTTGCATGCGCTCCCTGCCCCAAATCTCTCCCTCCTGCAAGCTCTCCGCATCTACCTGATTTTCAACCTCAGTGGTTGGACCCATGTCTTCATTTCTATCTCTAAGAGGGTTACAAACAGTCATTCCATCCTGAAGTCAGTGGCATGAGCAAAGTGTTTGCAGGTTTGGGGGACAGGTCATCCATCTATTTATTCATTCCGCCAACTGACAAGGGTTGGAGCACCTATAATGATCATGCACTGCATGAGGTGTGGGGAGAGTGGTAAGCACAACAGCTGGGGGCCTTGCATCATGAGGCTTAGAGTCTAGTAGGGGACACTGACATTGTGCTGGCAATTAATAGCATTCAGAATCTTACATAAGGGACAAAGGTAGTGTGCCCTTTCTGAGGAAATGAATTGGAATGATCTGGGAAAACAGTAGATGAGGAGGGAACAGAGTTGTAAACTCTCACAGGTGAGATGCAGGGGGCAGGCACCATCGATATGTCAGGGTGTGGGGGACAAGTGTTGATGATGACACCAAGAAATGGGTAGAGTGGGAAGTTGTTATCTTAAGAGTCAAAGTCTTAGAAGGGTAAACAGAAGAGTGATAAAGTTTGACTTACAAATGGCAAGTAGCACTGTCTTCTGTGAGGGAAAGGGACCAGGTGGGGGAAGAAAGAAGCCAGTGGCAGGAGGGAGATCAGTCAAGAGGCTGGAGGAGGAGTCCAGATTGAATGATGGTGGCCCACCAGAGTGATAATGGGAGGTTGGGAGGGAATATTCTTGATTCCTTTGACATTGCATATCGCCTTAGAGATCCTGAATGCTGCATGTGGTTTAAATCCCTAAGTAGCATAGCCATTCTGTTTAGACACAGGCATTGCCCCTTAGAGGAGCTAAGTTCTCAAGTTAGCTGGGAAACACACAGAGTTCTTCAGAAAGGTTACTGATATTTACTGAAAGTAGTCGACCATGGACTAGGCTCTTGCTTGTAGTTAATGAATTACCTTTGCTGAATAATTTCTCACTTGCTCCTTTCTATTTTTACAAAAGGGTAGGATTCTGTTACTAAGTTTTCCACAGTTTAATTTGATTTGCGTAACCATTTGCACTTCAGAAGTGTTGTGGACATGGGCAATTTTGGCTTGCAGACAATATGGAATTACAGCAGAGTCTTCTCCCCCAACCCAGCATTCTTTGCTTTGACTGCAGTTTTTATGGCACATGATACTTCCCCATTAACTTTTATTAGATCCATAATTTTTTTATTAACATTGAGTAATAACTGTTTTCAATGGCATCACTCTTCCAAGGAGTCCTCGATTTGTAGTCCATGCTAACAGTTGCTAAATTGAAGTTTCTTCTGCCAGCATTTCACCCGCAGTAAATCCAACCATTCAACCTCATCTTGCTTAAAAAGCCATGAAATTCTTGGACATTATCAGAAAGATGACCATCGTCTAAGTGCTCTAAATGGAGATGGAAATTGAGCTCTGGACTATTTGAATGTTTCATAGTTATGAGCTGGGAGTGGGAACTTTCAACCCCAAGTTAAAACTCCCCTCTCTGTGGGATTTCTTCTGTTAAGGTGATGTTAGTTGAGCCAAGTTCCAGAATGGAACTGTGTCTGAAGGAAGCTAAGTGTGTATTTTAGTAGTAGCAATAGTAGTAGTTTTTCTGCCCTCGGGTCAAGGACAAAATAAACTTCAGATGGAAATCTTCCTAGAGCAGAGTGGGAAGTGTAGAGGATTCAAATATCTCTTACCTTGAGTTTGCAATTAAGATTTTCCTGTTTAGGACACCATTTAAGTATACCCGGTGTCAGCTTAGTTTAATACAAATCCATTCATCCATCCATCCACCCACCCACCCATCCATCCATCCATCCATCCTGTTAGCACACTTACTGACTGTTAATTGCTGAACACTGTTGCCATATTTATTGCAAAAATAAATATCAGTGAGGTAGTCTTCATAGTCGAAGTCATGATCAGATGAAAGAAATGATATATAAATTAATTTCAGACAATAAATTCTACAGCAGAACTATTCATTCATTTACTTGTTCATTTAACAAATGCTTATTAAAATACCTACTATGTCCTAGGTTCTCTTCTAGACACCAAGGATGCAAAAAATGAAAAGTCAAGTTCTCTATGGGAAAACTTAAAATGCAGAGCAAGAAAAGGATCCAGTGGAGGTATGGATAGGTACAATGAGAACATAGTCTGCTTGGATGAGTCAGAAAATGCTTCCCACAGGAGGTAACTGTTGAGCTGAAACATGAAGGAGGACTAGAACTTTTTCCAGTACAATCCTGGTCTCCTTTGTCTTTCCATTAAAGATGGAGGAAATTAGCCTCCTTTCCGTTTATGCTCATAAGTAATTCAGTCTGTCATGGGTGCCTGGTATTTACCAACAATCTATACTGAAGACTTTTGAATAATTCTCTCTGATACTCAAATGGGTGCACAAAGGTGTTTAGTTGGTAATATTTCTTGTCTGAGTGGGTAATGGGAGATGTTTACAATTTTCCTTGGTTTTAAGCAGAGTTGTAATGGCAATATTTTAAACTCATCTTGGGGCTAGAGGGCCTGACAAATGCATTTCCACCATGGCAAGGAACTGGAAACTCAAAGTGATTGTGTCTCACATGAAATGAAGAATCTGACAAAATGCCTCCTATCAGTGGAATGAAATTAGATATCTGTCAAAATGCATTTGTCCTCTAAATAACCACCCATATGTTTTATGTTTTGGGATAAATAGACATTCATCAGTTTATCACAATTGCACTGTCAGAGACCCAGTAATTCGAAACAGAATTTTAAAGATCCTTCCGGAGCAATAATCTAGGAAGATTTGGGTGGGGGGGATTGTTTTCTTTATTTCTTCTCTTTTCTTTTTGTGTCTTCCTTCAGAGCCCACAGTTCATTACTAAAGAGGAGTGAAACATCTACTTAAGATCACTCCAATAATACTGTGTTCCAAAGCATTAATTCTTGCCTGCAATCAACTCCTTTCTGGGTGTCGTCTGCTTCCTCCATCTTCCTAGTTCAGGTGTGGTATGTAGGAGATGATGCAGGCTTTGTGACCATGGGATCCCCTCACGGTAGTGATTTTACATTTGATGGGGTGTGGCCTGTGTCAGACCCAACAGCAGAAATAGGCAGTGAGGCTCATGGTGAGCAATCCCACCCTTGTCTTGGTCACTGTCCTTCCTATCAGAATGGGTAATGAGCTACTGGCAGCAGAGAAAATGCCCAGGAGAACCAAAGAGCCTCAATGAGGGGCATTTCAGTTTGTTTCTGAGTAAGAAACTGGCTGCTAAAACAAGGACTATCTTCTCAAATTTTCTGTCCAGTGAAGATTAATATGGTAACTTTACAGACAAAAACCCAAAACTATGTTGACATTTAAACAAACCCTGGAATTAGTGCTGTGATTAACACGAAGAATGACTATGGATCATGCATTCATTATTTAAAACATGTATGTGATTTAAGAGTCAAGCCAACAAAAACTACCCTAAAGGAAGGAAGAACAAGTGGAATTTAAATCAGGTGTTCACGACAGGCCCATTGGATTTCCAATACAGGGCAGATTGTTTCTGGGTGCTCTAGAGCTCTTCCAAGACTGATGACGGCCGCATGAAAGGACTGGACATAGGTCATAGAAGGGGACAGTAAGGAATATTCCAGACCTAGGTTTCTCAAGGAGATGAGAACATCTTGACTGGAGAAGAAATAGATGGAAAGAAATATAGCTTTAATTGCCTGTACATCACTCCTTGGATTCTGGCACCAAACTCTTCCCTCCATCTTTACTCACTGTGTTTACCTGCCCTTATCCCAGCACACCTAGCAGCATTGGTCAGAGCACAGTTCCCAGCAGGACAGATCCTGGTGTTTTATGAAAAGTTCATTTTTATTCTTAGGAGCCCAAACATACAAAATTCCTCATAATATCTGTAGCACATCACCATTAGTATTGACTTATCATAGTATATTTTAAAGGTATATCTGGATTCGTCATAAGACATTTTTTGAAGGAAAAGAGTTGATTTTTTCCTTTTTACAAACCAAGCCCCTAGCACAGTGCCTGATGGGAAGGTTTTGACACTGCTGTTTTGATTCCACGCTAATGGTACTTGGTTAGAGTCACCTAATGTATTTTGACACCATCAATCATATTGAGAACTGTTGCCAACACCGTGTGTTGAGCAGTTTGTGCTTGGCTTTTTCTGCAGATTGGAGAAATAGTTTACATCTTTTGAAATGTTCAGAAAGACATCAGAGAATTGGTTTCAAAATCTGACAGGCAAAGCTTGGTCCACAGAATAGGTCTCGAATATTTTAGGAATTGTTTACAGTTTTCTCATGGATTAGCTATAAAATACTTTAGCCAAATCATAATGAAGATCTGTGGTTGAAATTATCAGCACAAAATAAAACTGACAGCAACTAAAACTACACATGGCTATTGGTAGGGTTCCACTGGGGACAATTTAGATATGTAAAATTCGATTCAAGAAAACTAGGCTTGTTTGAAACGGTGGCACAGAAAGCTTCCTAATGGCTGATCAATATTTAAGTAAAACACATAAAAATCCCCCCAAAGATATAAGTATTAATGAAAACTGTTTTTAATCTGATAAATTAATTTTTCAACCCATTAATGGTTGCCACCTGATTTAAAGAACACTGATCTACTATAAATACATGTATATATTTGACCTCATTTAATTAGCCACAAATTATAGGAATAATATTATGCAAATGAGTCAGTGCACATGAAAGTACTTAATACTGTTGTTGGCACATGGAAAACTGGTACGTATTTAAAACGTTGGTTAATATTGTCATTAGAGCCTAGTCATCTATAAAAATGTATAATATGTTACTAGATTTTTAAATGTTTAAGAAACAAACTCCAAATTTTTCAGGATTTTTTCCTAAATTAAAAGCTGGTTCTCTATAAAGAATCTAAGTCTGATATGTCTGTTTATTACTTGTTCCCATTGGTCTTTCTTTGGAGGGAGAACCTGAAGAAATGGAACAGCCCAGGAGGACCGCCTCCCATGAGAAGGCAGCTGACATCAGAGAGCTCGATGGTCATTCTTTGACTCAACAGCTATTAATGATTAGGCGAAGTAAGTGACACAAGATAAGACCATTTCCTGCCATTAGGATCACACAGCCCCACACAACAGAATTTGTTATGTAGGTATCTCTGGAGGCAGCTTTGGAGGACCTGCTAAGCAAACAGTCGGAATCTCTGTAGGAGGCACTGATGAGGCTGGGGGACTCGCCAGAGGCAGGAGCCGAGGCAGGACAACTTGACCCCAGATAGCAGGTGGGGGATAATTTTCAGTATCACTCAACAATTATAGTTACCATTTATGGAGTCCTCGTCATGAACCAGACACTTCAGATTTGTCAGTGTGATCTTTCATCCTCTCCACAACTCTCAGAAATGTTTCAGGGGCTACATTCAACAGATTAATACAGCAGAGCTTCGGTGAGATGAAGCGCTCACCCAAGGCTACTCAAGTAGTCCCACAGAACTGGGACTGGACCTGCAGTCTGGCTGTCTGCTGCCGTCACCATTCTGCTTTATTCTGACTTCGTTCTCACGAGCTTCTGGCACTGCTAGTGAGGGAGAAAGAACCAGAGGAATTCATTGGCTGTCATCTCAGGACATGGGTGCTTAATTCAGCCCTGCTCTGTAGCCCACGTTGGGCTAGGTTCCATAGGCATCTCATGTATGTTCTTTATCACACATGGTGCTCAGCGGAGGGTATGAGGGGGCACTGGATCCAGACTGAGCTCCACTGGCCAAGGGCACTGTGGTACGGGGCTTCATGCGTCAGAGGAAGGGACATCTTTTTGCATTTCCTACAGTAGTACCATGAGGGTTAACTACAGCCCTGATGCACAGGGCAACACAAAAGGGGACGATTAGTATGTTCCTCACTTGGGGTGGCCGTTGGAGCACAGAGTAACAGTGTCCTGGGTCATAGATCCCGCAGCTTTCTGGTATGTCCACCTATGTGAATTCTGTTCCAGGTGTTTACATGAACTTGAACTCATTGGTTCATGACACCCTGTTTGTTGGGAACCTTTATTCCATCTGCCCCTCTGCTATTCTGCATCTTTAGTTTCTCCACTTCTACCCGGAACCCATTCAGGTTTTGTGGACCTGAACCTTAGAACCTTCAGACCCTCTTTAAAATATATACATAAAACTCTGAATACAAAATTCTGAGCAGCATCTGGGAAGGGCCAATGCAAGTGAGGAGGCTCTGAGTATCTTCATGTCTCCACCACACTTGTCTGCTCCCATCAACCCCCACCACCCCCAGCCAACACGCACAACCCTGGGAAGGAAAGTCAAGGCTCTGATCTTCCTGTGGCCCATGGAGCATGAGCCAGAGAAGGCTGCTGTGTGAACATACTAGGTGGTCATAGGAGACACACAGGTTACACACACATCCAAGGAATAAACCGGGTGATGTGGGAAGCTCTGGGGGTGTCAGGGCTGTGAAGGCTGCCTAAAAAGAGGTGATCTGAGAGCTTGACCTTGACGAGTAAGTAGATGTCCTCAGGTTGAGCAGGAGGAATGACTAGAGTTCCAGTCCCTTAGAGTCCTCTCCAGAGGGAGCCAGTGGGGCAGGCAACTTTCAGCTTTTCAGAGAATGCCCAGAGGGCAGCCAGTCCTCAAGGAAACGTTGTCTTCCTCTGCCTGGCACATAGGCTCCTGCTGTTGGCCAGAGTCCGGTGGCCGACTCTTTGGACCAGGCCTGTTGAGGGCCTTTTAAGCCTGGCACTTGAAGATCCCAGGAGGCACAAGAGTTCGACTTCAGCAGGAGTCAGTGTCATGTTTTCATCCACGGACACCCAGAGAACGAGCGAGCAAGGGAGGAAACATTTTTTAAGTTTAAAGGGAAAAACAGGCAAATCAGAAGGGCTCTGACAAGCTACCCAGGGAAGACACAATCACAAAGCAATCAGCTCGCAGAGATTTCAACACAGCCCACTGTGCGTGCCTGCTGTGGGCAGAGGACAAAAGGAGCTGGCACCGCTGGAGACCCAGGCAGGCACCCCTGCACCTTGCAGGTGATCGAGGCCACAGTTCCAGTGCGCAGGTGGGCGGGCAGTCTTGGAATAGCGGGGTGGGGAGTGGGGAGTGGGGGACCCCAGCACAGCCCCCAGGGATAGGAACTAGGGCCCAACCGAGTCCAGGGGGCTCTCAAGCGCATGTGTGTGTCTGTGTGTGTGTGTCGGGGTGGGGGGCAGTGTCAGAGGTGACATAGAGCAGGGTGCTCCTAGCTAAGTAGTGGTCACAGCTTCAGGACTGGCCACCTGTCCTAGGATGGGCTCACAAAGTGGGGCACCAGGTAGAGCACATGACTCACCTAGGAATGAGAATTTTTAAGCAATCTTCAAAGTCCCTGCTTTCCTTTTAAGTGTGACCTGCAGCATTACTCTGTTTTCCTTATTTTGGAATCCCCTCTCCACCGCCTTATGCTTGGTATCTTGGTTACATAAGAAAACGAATTTCCCCTTGATTCAGTCCAATGGGAAAATAAAACTGTGAATCTAGAGTCCGGCAGACCTGGCTGTGACCTTGAGTGGGTCACTCAAATTTTCAGAGCCTGTGTCCAGATATTAAAATGAAAAAAATAGAATAAAGAGTACAACCCAAATTAAAAATATATACACTTTTCCTGTTAGAATAGGTTTAGACTTGCAGAAAAGTTGTTAACCTAGCACCGACTTTCCACATGTCCGGCACCCAGTTTCTCCTATTATTAACACCTCGCATTATGTGGTACATTTGTCATAGTTCATGAACCAGTATGGATATGTCTTATTAACCATAGTCCATACTTTATCTAGATTTCTTTTGTTTTTACCTATAATCCCATTTCTATTCTCCTATTTCTGATTTCATATTCTGTCTACTTGCCCATGTTTTCTCTGGGACATTTTCTCAGACTTGCTCTGTTGTTTTTTGGATTGTGACAGTATTGAGGGGTACCAGTCAGGTATTTTGTAAAATGTCCTTCAGTTGTGATTTGTCTGGTCTTTTGCTCATGATTACGATAGGATAATGGGTTTGGGGAGGAAGACATAGAGGTCATCACATCATATCAGGGGAACATACTTGCAACATCATTTATCACTTTTGATCACCTGGCTAAGGTTGTGTTTGTCAGGATTCTTATGAAGAAAGAAGCTGCTGACCTTTTTCCTTAGTAAACTCTTTGGAAGGAAGTTACCACTCACAACCCAGGGGAAAGTTATACACCTCCATATCCTTGGAAGCAGAACATCAACATAAATTATTTGAATTCTTATGCACTAAGGATTTGTTTCTTTGCCCCCATTTTTTTTTTTATATCAGCATGGACTCATGGATATTTATTTTATATGTTAGGTTCTAATCCAATACTACATGGTTAATTTTCTTGCCCACGTATTTCTAGCTTGGACCATTAGGCTTTTTCTTTAGTTTTAATTGGGTTGTTTTCTTATTGTTGAACTTGAAGAATTCTTGGTATATTTTGGGTAGAAATCATTTAGCAGATACATGTTTTGCAAATTTAAGTTCATGGCTTATGTTTTCATTGGCTTAACAGGTTCTTTTATAGAGCAGAGTTGTTTTTATTTTAATAAAGTCCAACTTAGACATTTTTTCCTTCATAGAGTAATCTTTAGATGTTGTATCTAAAAACTCTCATGAAACCCAATTTCTTGTAGATTATCACCTATGTTTTCTTTCAGAAGTTTTACACTTTGTAATTAGGTCTATGGTTCATTGAACTAATTTTGGGGGTTAGGTGTAAGACAAGCATCTGGGTTCATATTTTGCACATGTTGAAAAAACATATGCAAAATATCTTTCTCCACTGAGCCGTTTTGCACCTTTCTTAAAAAATCAGTTGACTCTCTTTGTGTGGGTCTCTTGGTTTTCACTTTTGTTTCAACAATATCATGCTATGTTGATAACTGTAGATTTATAGTAAGTTTTTAAAATAAGACTCCAAGTGAGACTTCCAGCATTGTTCTTCTTCAGAATTGTATTGCTTATTCTAATTTTTTTTGCCTTCCATATTTATTTGTCTGCTTTGTCTGCCATAACAAACTAGTTAGACTGGGTGATTGAAACTACAGAACTTTATTTCCTCACAGTGTTGGAGGTTCGAAGCTGAGATTCGTGTGGTCTCCAGTGAGAGCCCTCTGCTTTGCAGAAGGCTGCCTTCTCAGCTGCTAGAGACAGAACAAGTTTCCTGGTGTGTCTTCTTGTAAGGACACAGATTCTGCCGGATCAGGACCCTCCTGTTATGACCATTCTTACTTTAACTGCTTCTGTAATGGTCCAGTCTCTAAATACAGCCTGTAAGCTAGAGGTTAGGGCTTTTACATATAAATTTTGAAGGGACGCAATTTGGTTTATAGCACCACATACACTTTGTAAGCAATTGGTTGGTGTCTACAAAATAGGTTGCAGGTATTTTAATTGGGATTAAATTGAATCTATAAATCAAGTTGGAAAAACTGAAGTATTAGCAATATTGAGTATTTTAACTCACAATATGATATTTTTTCTATTTATGTCTATATTCTCTGATTTATTACATTAGTGTTTTATAGTTTCCTGCATACAGATCCTGTGCATGCTTTGTTAGATTTATACCCATGTACTTCATTATTAGAGTGCTATTCTAAATGACATTAAAAATTCAGATTTCAATGGAACATTGCTAGTATCTAGGAAAGCATTTGATTTTTCTATTCAAACTTATGTGCCATGATCTTACTGTGCTTTCTTATTAGTTCCTGGATTAATTTTTTGTAGTTTCTGTGGAATTTCCTATGCACTAGCTAGGACTTCCAGTATGATATTGAATAGAAATAATGAGAGAGGACATTCTTGCCTTTTTCCTGATATGGGGGAGAAGTGTTCAATCATTTGCCATTAAGTATGGTGATTACGGTAGCATTTTATAGACGTTCTCTATCAAGTTGAGGATCTTCCCCTTAATTCCTGATTGTGAGATTTATCATGATTGGGTGTTAGATTTTATCAAGTGCTTTTTCTGCATCAATTGATGTGATCATCTGAGTTTAGATCTTGCATCCATACCTGAGTTTAATTGTGTGGGCTTTAATTTCTGGTAACAAAAGAGCATAGACTAGACTAATAGCCTATGTCTCCTTTATCAGGTAAGGTGCTTTTGGTTATATATAATTGAAACCAACTTTGGTTATCTTAAGCAAAACAGTGCACATTGGTAAGAGAAGGGGCATTTAGAACTGATCAGGGGCTAGAGAGTCACGCAGACACACAGAACTGGGCAGCACTGGATGACCAAGAAGCAGGATCTCTACAACTTGGAGCATAACTCGTCTGGCCAGAGCACTTCCACTCTTGCTGCTGGACACTTGGTGCCTGGATGCCATTGCTGGATGCTGCCTTTTTGGCACAATTTTCTCCCTTTCTTTGTATGTGTCATTCTCTGGGACTGACACTATCGAGTAGTAGGGTCTGATTGCTATGACTGACTGGGCAGGCCCTATATTTTCTAACCTCAAGAAGGGAAAGATATTATCCCTTTGGGTTTTGTGAGGAAGCAGGACTCTGTTCCTGATAAGATGACACCAATAAGAGACTTCCTCCAGAAGAGGAAGGGGGTTGGATATTAGACCTTCAATAGCAGCAATCACAATGTCGGTCTCTACAGGAGCCTTTGTATATTTATCTTGAGATGAATATATGAGAAATGTCAGCCCCTGTATAAGGTTGGTGGGATGGAAAATGATTTAGTGGGGGTGGGGAGAAAGAAACCAATAAATAAATGTGGAATACTCTTTTAAGGATGGGATATAAAGTTGGCATATGCCTTTTTAAAAATCATTTTCCCCTTCCTTTTGCTTCCTCTCTGGAATATGAACATGATAGCTAAAGCTCTTGGGATCTAGTCATTCCAACTCTGGGCATCTCCCCAAAAGATACAAAAGCACCCATTCACAGAGATGTATGTACCCCCATGTTTAGTGCAGCCCTATTCACAATAACTAAGAACTGGAAACTACCTAAGTGCCCAACATCAGATGAATGGATAAAGAACATGTGGTACATATATACAATGGAATACTACACAGCCCTTAGAAGAGATGCAATCCAGTCATTTGAATCAACATGGAGGCATCTAAAGGGGATTATGTTAAGCGAAATAAGTCAAAAGAAGAAAGACAGATACCAGATGACCTCACTCACAGATGGCATGTAAAGAGACAAAACAAAGGAACAGTTGAAACAAAACCAGCCCTCAAACATTTGCAACAGAACTAAGGTGACCAATAGGGAATGGGGGTGGGAGGGGTAAATGGTAGTGGAGCCCACTGGACAATGATGAAGACGACTTAGTGATTTCGTGGAAGGCATGGTGTGTTGACGTATTCCTAAGGAATGGGGAACCTATGTATAGGAAGTTATCTTAATGTGTAGAATAATTACTGCAATAAAAAATAAAATAAACAAAAAGAGCTCTTGGGATCTCAAAAATGGAAGTCATGAAGCAAAGATGGCAGGAAGATAAAAAGATTTTGGGTCTTCGGTGCTGAGGGAGACACCATGACAATCTCTACATTTCTTTTACACTAGTAAACCTTATGTGTTCAAGCCACCATGATCTGGTCTCTGTTTCTGGTAGCTGAACACAATTCCTTATAGACATAGTACCTATTATTATTATAGTGTTGGCCACCAGGTTGAGCTTCATTAGAGTGGCTATTTTTCTCTGATTTCAGAATTCCTGTCACTCTCTGTGTCCTCCCCAATGAGCTGTGAGGTGGATAGAAATCTTTTGATAACAACAAAATAAGCACTAAAATTATAGATTTTTAAGACTTTCACAATGCACTTTGAGAAACATAAAGATTCCCTCATCTATTATCCTTTCCCTAGTAAGGTCTCTTTGCTACAAAGAAAGCAATGCTGATTTAGAACAGCTTACATCTGTTTATTAAGGATAGTGATAGGGGAGGGAAGTGTGCATATCTGAAATAGGAAATCATGAAAGTATTTTTAAATTTTGTATTAATATTTGAAAAATATTTTAAAAAGAAAAGCAAATCAAAAGAAGACCCGGTGAAGATTCAACATGGGGTGACCAGCTGTTGGGGTCCTCTCCTGGGTACACTTCCACTATACCTCCACCCAGCAACTCCTGCTTCCCTTGCCTCTGGCCTGGAGACCACACGGTGCCTTCACCACTAATCATGTGGCAAATCAGGGAAGAGCAGCCCTCTTTTCTTATCAAGACCTTGCCTTCTTTTTCTTTCTTATTTATTTGGTTGTCAGATAGGTGAGTACTGGGATAGAGGGGACAAAGAAAGGCAGTAGACCAGGACCGCAGGTATAGAAGCAGTAATCCAAGAGTCATTCAAAAGTGAATCAGTGTTATGTGTTCTTGTTCCCCTACTCTTGCTGGATTGCAGGCTGCATTTAGGAATAAAGCAAAACGTGTTACTATTGCATGGATGTTAGACAAAGGAATTAATTATGGAAGAAGGCGCTAATCGCAGAAGGAACTTTAAAGGGAGGCTTAGCACAGGTTACCCACAAGGAGAGTGCTGGCGATAGAGTGCAGTCAATTGGTAGCAATGATGGTTCTAAAAAGAAGATGCATACAGACAACAGAGGTTCTCCTAGACCAAAGTCTAAGCCATGGGGAATGTTACTGCATTTTTACCGGGTACACTTTTCTTTCTTATTTTTTTCTCTTCAAAATAAGATGGCGAGTTCCCAGAGGTCAAAGCCCCATATCCACACAACCCTGTTAGAGCCTCTAGCAGAGAACTTTAAGTAACATGTTCACAAGTGCTTCTTACTGAGGTTTACAAAGAGATCTTGAGTGTCACTGATGAATTGACTCTAAAAGCCACTCCCTGGCATCATGGAGCCTGAGTGCCTGGTCCAGGCCATGCTGGGTAATAAGAAGGACCTCACGGAGCCATCTGGTCAGGCCCCATCTGGAGGTGGGCTTTCTCTGCCCATCCCTGTCCCCATCCACCTCTCCCCAGCGTCTGGGGAGTTCCCAGCCTGATTGTGAATGTCCACCCCTGACATTTGGGAATGTCCAGAGATTTTTGGAGATGAATAGAGAGCAGGTCTTTAGAAGGCAATTTTCCTGAACAGCAGAACTATTGGGATAGAATGAGGTCAAGGAATAGGAGCCAGATACAGGCTTGTCCAGTCATAGACCCTTAGCCATTTGGAGGAAGAAGGGGAACAAGCCTTTCTGTCTGGTCAATGACAGAGGTACAGCCAGGGTGCCCCAGCTGGTGGGATGCAGGGCAGGACAAGCGGGGAGCACAGAAAGTGGGGCTGGCCCCCTTTAGGAGGGCACTGTTGTCCGGAAACAGAAGTCACCCAGTTCCTGGGGCTGGGCTTTGTCTTCCTTTTCAACAGCATATCCTTTGGACTCTCATGATGACCCTGTTGTGTTCAGCTTCTCATTTCTGCCCCCTAGGCCAGCCATTCACGGTAATGTCATGCCGCACTTGATTTCCAAGGTTGCTCTGTGTCTGCCCTCCAGGCTGCCTATCTCAGAGGACCCCTGGGGCCCACTGAGTCATCATGCAGGATGGACATTATCTTTTTGCCAAGTCATGTCGTATTATGTGTCAGAGATCTGGGCTTGCAGATGGTGCCTGACGCTGACCATTCATTCCTTTCCCACTCAGGTTTCCTGTGAAGAGCAGGGACCAGGAGGAAAAGAGTCCCATGGAAAGCAAAGCACCATTGAACATTACCATGTTTATCACACAATGGTAAGGACTGCTTCGGAAAATGTGGCTAAGGCTGGGTGAGTTCAGAAAGGTTACCTAGCCCCTCCCGCAAGTCTATCCACAGTCTCTGGCGGAGAAGCTGGAGGAGAGGGATAGAGAGATGATGCGTGGAGATGAGAGGGGAGGAGGCCAGCCCTCTAGCACACAGGTCCCGCCAAATGGGAAGCAAGTGTCACCCGACAGCCCAGACCCACTACTGGACGGGTTAGAAGAACGGAGAAGAAGACATGCTGGTTCTGACCATGAGGCCACAGCTGCCGGCCCTCTACTGAGCATGACCGTCTAGCTCTCACCCTCTGCTGTGGAGCCACAGGCCTGGCGGCTGTGAGCACTGGAAATGGGGCAAGTCCGAAGTGAAATGTCCTGGAAATAGGTAATACAAACTGAATTTCGAAGACTTTGTATGAAAGAAAGGAATGTAAAGTACCTATTTTGTATATAGCATATATTTAAAATGATGCTATCTTAGCGATATTGGACAAAATATATTTTTTCAGATTGTCATCTTTTTCCTCCCATTTTAAATATGTAGTTACAACATCATTTAAGATTACATATATGGATCACATTATACTTCTTCTGGACTGCATTTTCTTAGTGCTGATGTATTACTTGGCTGGGGAACAGCCAGGAAGGCGGCAGCGGGAGCAACCGTCCAGCAATGCAGATCGCTGTTTAATCGGCAGTGATGGTGAGGATCACGGGGTCACGTGATCCAACATATGCCCAGTAAGTTAATAAACAGCTTATGGGAGTTCCTTCGCTCAGATGTGGAGCCGGGGCTGGGTAGGAAGCACAGGTTTCTTAGATGCTTCTCCATTGTAAGTAAAGTTATTTTATTTGTTCATCTATTCAGCAGGCCCACTGTAACCCCTCCATGTGGTGACAGTCTTCTAGTTTACAGTTTGGGGTTTAAAAAACAAAGAAACTCTATCTCTGGAGTTTGATTCTAGTAAGCGAATAAAGGCAATAAAAATAAACTCTGTTCACTGATGTCATAAGGGGTTTGGAAGACAGATGAAGCCAGGTAGAGTTGCAGAGGGCAACTCAAGGAAGGTGGTGGGTGACGAGGGAGGGAGTTGAGCGGAGACTGGAAAAAGGCGAGAGAGAAAACTCTGAGGATTTCTGGGGGCAGGAGGAGATGACCCTAAGGTAGGAGCATAGGTGGCATGATCCAGGAAGAGGCAGGAGGTGGATGAAGAGGAGGAGAGTGGAGGGACAGGAGAGGAGCAACAGAGGAGATTAGAGAGCTGGCAGGGCCAGGTCCTCTCCTCCAGGGGACTGGAAGCATAGCAGGAAGTGGGGCCCAGGGGTTTGCTCTGTCCAGATCTTCCAAGGGTAAGTCTGGCCACTTATTGCGAATAAAGAGACAGACAAGTCTGGAATTAGAGAACCCAGTTAAGAAGTTATTGTAATGACCTAGAAAAGAGAGAGATCAGGTCAGTAGCCATGGTGGTCATATCTTGAAAGTAAATTAAAAGGATTCACTGATGGTTTGGATGTGGGGGTGGGGGTGGGGAGGACAGACAGAAAAGATGACTCCAAGGGTCTTTGCCTGTGCAATTAGAAGCCAGCAGTTGTCATCAGCGAGAGGGGAAGAATGGAAGGGGAGGCTTATCCAGGCAAGACCCGGATTTAGTTTGGGAGTCACTAAGTATGAAGTCTCTATAGGCTTCTCTAAGAGGAGAGGGTAAGCAGGCAGTTGGAGGTATGAGATAAGTTTTGAGAACAGTTTAGAGCTTGAGGAATATATTTCTCAGGTTCGAGGAACAAACGAGTGTCTTAATGTCATGTGTGACGTCTTAATCTCTAAGATTGAGTGAATGAGTATAGATGGAAAAGAGAAAGCTGCATCTTGGGTCTTCTCTCCTTAAAGGTGGAAGAGATGAGGAAGAATCAGCAAAACTGACACAGAGAGAAAGTCCAGTGTGGCAGGAGGAGGCCGGGGCTGGGGAGAGTTGACATTTATATCACGCCTGTCTGACCCTGGAGATCAACGCACAGCTGGGCATCTGTTTCAGCACTTACTGCAAAGACCTGTTCTGATGTCCTCCTCCCTGTTTGCAGCCCCAGGTCTAATACTGATTCTGAAATTTCGTAAACTCAGTCGTTATCTATTGAATAAATGAATAAGAATTTTAAAAAGGAAAAAGTGTAGACAGGCAGTTTTGCCATTGAGTTTTCATAGGCATGGATAATGAAGTTGTACATGTGTGCTTTTGAAAACACGTATTTCTCTTGGGTTAGGGGTAGGAGGTGAGCATAACGGTGACCATGGGGGTAGCCAGGGGACACAGCCACATGCAGCCTAGTCCCTGTCCTTTGCATAGGCAGAACACCGGCCATAGCTGCAAGTTGACCATTGAAGAATAAAATCATCAGCAGGCAACAGCGATGTTCCCTTTTCCCCAGACATTTGACTGGGACTTAGCTAAAGTATCTGCAGGCCCAGAACTCCACAGAGTGTCCTTGGGAATTGTCCTCCATGCTGGTGTCTCTGAAAACCAAACTCCACTTTGTGCTCGGGGTGGCGGGATCACTATTTTATTATTGATCACACAGGAGCTGTAGAGAGCCATCCTGAGATGAAAAAACCTTGAAAATCTCCCTTGGTTAATGCAGGCAGCTATGATTCAAGTTAGAGAAAAAAGCCCTGTGCTTAATTCAGGGCCAGAGGCCTGGCCCTATCAAGACAGAAGAGGAAAAGCTTTGTATCTGTGCTGAGCTGGGAACTCTGCGCAGCTTCCATGGCCCGCTGTAATGCTTTCATTGGCCAGAGAAAAGCACACATGCATCTCTTCCCTTTGTCGATATCTGGGTTAGCAGGAAACTTCAGGCATTGAATTGGTGCAAATATCTAGGTGTTCAGCATGGTGTGGCCAGAGTCCTCACTGAGCTGGCGTGGGTCAGCTTCCTGCATGTATCGTGGAAGAGGTCACGCAACTTCTCCGTGTCTGTTTATGGGAAGGATGCATAATTCTTTTAAAGAAGACTTACTGTTGGCTCAGGTGTTAAGTCAGCTGCTTCAGCTTAGTCCACATACATCCAAGGACCCGGATTCATGACCCAGGGCCAGGGGATCAACTAAAATAAACAACTAACTAAATAAATGTTCCTTTCTTCTCTCTCTTCCTGCCTGACTGCCTTCATTCCTGCCTACTTCCTCCCTCTTAAGAAAACAAAACCCAAACACCAGGCTTACTCAGTAAACAAGGATAGTGGCAGTGCACCAGGCATCCGTATTCCTACCTCTGTTTCCTCCACACAGACAGGTAGAAATTCAACCCATGGAACGTATGGGTCACAAATGCTCAGAGAACAGATGCAAGGTCACAACTTGTAAGAAATAGAGGTTGGAACCAGATCTAGGGAAATAGCAGAGCTCAAACCCACCAGGTAATGCTGCTGAGGAGAAAGTTCTAGCAGAAACAGAAGCTGAAGATAAAGCTGAGGGAATTATTGATGGAATAAAAATCTGGAGGAACAATCTCTACCTTTCTGCCAACTCTCTTCCCCCAGCCTGGGCACAAGAGTGGCACCTGGTTTAACAATTCTCTTAATCAAGCCCTGCTAAGTGATTTCAGAGTATCACCAGGGTCTTTAAGTAGCGAAAGGAACAAGCATTGAGGAGTGAACGATTCAGGCTCATTTTTTTCTTCTCAGTGGCCCAAAGGGGTGCAATTTGAAAAAGATTGGGGTTTAAGAGAGAAGATCTGCATAGTGATGTTGGTCATTCACTCCTTTGTGGGCTGAGATGGTCTTGCAAATTATGAAATAGTTAAGTTATGTTTCTTTTCTTCCTTATGCTCTGAAAATGAAGGTTCATTCTTGGGAGGAGTGTGTGTGTGTGTGTGTGTGTGTGTGTGTGTATGTGTGTGTAATGTGTCTATGAGGCTCTTTAAAATTGCTTCTAGACTTGAACTATCTACAACAATAGCCACACACCACATAGAACTATTTAAATTTAAATTAATTAAAGTTAAAATGATAGACGATTAAACATTTAGTGTCTTAGCCATGCCGGTGGCTAATGGCTACAGCATTCAGCAGTACAGCTGTGGAGCATTTCCAACCTTACAGAAACTACACGGGAAACATTGTTCACAATCCTGGGGAGAACAGACAGCATCTCACATCTGCAGGGCGACCTCAGAGGGGACCAGTTTGAGAGTGTCAAGGCGTAGCTGAAGGGTCCTGAGGCAGAATTCTGGATTGACTGAACAAATGATTGGGCTCCTGTGGTTAGGAGACAGGATGGAAGAGGTCAGAACTTTTAGTTGGGAAGCATGGAGCTGAAGGACTAGGGTGCTGTGGAAGTAAAGGCCACGGAGATTAAGGAGGTCACAGTTTTGTGAAGCAAGGTTGTTTGGTGAATCACCATGGACGACTTATCTCTTTCCTTCTTTCTATTGACTGAAAGAAAAGAGATGAGGACAGGACCAGCAGGCGGTGCCAAAGTGGTCTGTCCTTTACACGCATGCATCTTGAGGAGTCTAAACTTGCCTCTCTTTCTCATTCACTTAGTGGAATTGCTTGTAGACTCAGAGGGAGTCACCCAATACCCTCTCCTGAGGGTCTCTCTAGTTGTTTTCTATGCCCCAGATTGGGTAACTTTAAATAACAGAAATGTATTCTTTTACTGATCTGGAAGGCAGATTTCTAAAACTTTGCTGTGGGCGGGACCATGCTTCCTCTGAAGACCCCCTGGATTCTTGCCTCTCCTGGTCTTTGCTGGGGGCTGGCACTCTGGTTTCTTGGTTCCAAATGCATCACCACAGTCTCTGCCTCTATTTGCCTGTGGCCTTTCCCCATCTGTCTGTGTCTTTTTGTTCAAATTCCCCTCTTTTCAGAAAGACAGCAGTCTTGTTGATTTAAGGCACAATCTATCCAGTATGGCTTCAATTTAACTTGATTGCCTCTGCAAAGACTCTACTTCCAAATATGGTTCCATCGACAGGTTCCAGTTTGGCATGAATTTGGGTGTGGGGGGGCACTATTTAACCCACTTCTGTCTCTACTATATTCTCATTTGTATACTTAATTCATTTTTGAAAGTGTCCAGGACTGACCATGTCAAGGTCGTAGCTACACTAGGGGCACAAAGGGGAACAGACACTGCCCTTGGCCTTGAGCTCCTTGCAATATGTGTGTAGGTTTGAATTTCAGTTTTCCTTGGAAGGTGATAGTGAGTCAAGAACAATCTTGTCTTTCTTATTCATGGAGGTTGGATAAGCACATCATGGAGAAAATCTGAGACAACTGTGGAGTCTGGGAGATTCAGCATCTGCACTGCAGAGCTCAGCCTGACCCAAGCCCTGTGTTGGGCTTCTTCCTACCCTGGATGCTTACAGGAGCTTTACAACCTCTTCTAGACAAAGTGTTAACAACATCGTCTCCATATTATTTGTACAAATCTCATTTTGAGGTAGTTATGTGAACCATATTAATGGAACTCCCTTTGCAAAGGAAATCTATTTTGATATCCTTATAATTTATGGCCTCGAACAATTTTCAAATACCCAAGAGTTATCTGGATGTTATAATGAAACTTCCACACAATGAGATTTTAAAAAATTATCTCATTATTGGAATGTGATATTGACTCACCAACAGTAATGAATTTCCCTCAATCCAGCAGAGTGGAGGAGGAAAGGGAAAAAGAAGGCTTGGGATTATTTTTTCAAATGGGATTGCTGAGACTCAGATATCCCTTTGGACTCTCCTTGTACTCTGCCCCTGGCCTCTTCCTTCCCCCGCCTCTCCATCCTACCCTTAGCAAATCTGCGAGGTCCCTTTTCCTTGAGAAATAACCACTTGCACATTCTTCATAGAGAAGAAAAATGCCTAAAAACGGTTCTAGAGTTCTCGGGGTCTGTTTTGTTGTACAACTGAATTTTGCATTAATTATCCCCTGACTCCAATCAAACATTTTATTCTCAGAGTGGAGTGCTTTAGGTTGGCCCAATTCCCCAGTGGGTGGAAGAATGTTCTGTTGCTACCAGATAAATCTGATAAACAACCTCACTGTTGCTCACATTAGTTCTTTAGAAAGATCTACAATGGTTTTTGTGCGGAACTAATGTGACTGCTGAGTGTACGAGGGCTCTCATTGGGTGACCTCCAATTACTGTGTCATTATTAATAGAAGCGCTTCTTCTCTTTCCTCTCATTATGCAGCTCCGTTACAGAGACTCCTTCTCCTCTGGCGTGTCCCTTCTATTTGCTTACCACCGACTAGCAAGTATTTTCAGGTGGAGCCGATCCACTGGGTACCAAGGAGCGTGGTCAGTCTTAGGTCTTCTGATCGAAGCATGGGCCACACTAGCATTTTTCAAAACAAGAAAATTGTAGCAGGGTATGGAAGAACATTGATTGTAAGTGAAGTGCTACTAGAAGCAATTAAAGGTTCAGAGGTGAATTTCATTACCGCGGTCTTATCATGAGTGCTCAACCCTTGGCTGAAAACCATTCAGCAAATCTCATTTTCTCTCTTTGGTGGTAAAGGTCTCGGGAGGGCTCCTTGGGTGTAATGAGACCCTTGAGACAGTGGGCCCAGAGAGGAGACCAGCAGTACGACATAGATCTTTGACTACTATTTAGCAGAAAGATGACCTCCCTTTTACCAAGACCCCATGTGATGCAAAACTAACTGTGATGAGATGAAGTGAAAAAAATGAGGCAATTCATTGAATGGGATGACGAGAGCTTGCTATGGAGAGAGAAACCATTGTTTTGAGCCCCCTCAATTTCCAGGTTTGTCTTTTAAATCAGACATCTCAATCCCAACCCTTCAAGTAGATTCCAAAGGAACAACCCTTTATTTGGTATAGTCTTAACTGTCCAAATGTTTCATTACACAAGAAGGTATGTGTACTGCAGGTGCTTTCAAAACATGCCCTGGAGGCAGCAATCACAGGGCAGATGCTTTGGAGCCCTTAGGAAATTCAAATGCTTCTGAAAGGCTCCCACCCATGATGTCTTTTGAGGTTAGATCTATCTGTTATTGGAGATATATGAAAAAATTTTTCAGAATGCTTTGTTTGCAAAGATGGTCCAGTCAACGGGGAAAGTGATTAAGACTCAGGGGGAAAAAGCTTTTAAAAAGGCGTTTCTGTCACTTTACCTGTCATTGTAGGTATAGTCTGGCCAACTCTATCTAGCATCTCAGTCCCGGAGTCCCCTAGGCTAGGCACTCAATATGCAGTGTGGTGCTTCCCTGAGTAAACATACAAGACCTGTCACTGCAACTTCAGAATAACTTCGCTGATGAAATTCATTTTTTCAGCCATTAGTATAATAACTACAATCAATCTTCTCATTGCCAAGCACAGAATCCCTGTACAGCCAATTCTCTGTGATGCGAAGTAACTGGTATGTCAATCAGATAAATATTGTGTTAAATTGCACTAAACAACAGTGACAAATAGCATGCTATACACGCACTAAAATCCTGATTCTCCTTAGATCCCATCTCTGAATCCAAGGGTATCAGAGTAAAGTCCACCATCAGATCAGAGAGTGACAGAGGTGGAGAGGTGAGGACTTTCTAGGTGTTTCAGTATTTATTGCATCAACAAACCACCACAAAATGTCATGACTTAAAGGATAATGATGTTTTATTTTTCATGATTCTGCTCATGGGGTGGGGCTCGGCTGGGTGGGTTTTGGGTTCTTTTGGGTTTTGAGCTGGAGTATCCCAGACAGTTTCTTCACTTCTTGGCTGCTCCTTCTGCTGGGATGGCTGGAATGGTTGGCAACTGGCAAGGACAGTCTCTTATTCTCTCTTTTTCAAATGACTTCTCTAGTATGTGACTGGATCTCTCTTCATAGTGGCTCAGGGACCTAAGTGAGAACATTCCAGGAGGATAAAACCCAGTGTTCAAGGACTAATCCAGCTTGTTTGCATCATGCTTGCTAATGATCTATTGGCTAAAGCAAGTCACATGGTTAAACCCTGAGTCATTGTGGGAGGAGATTATGCAAAAGAGAGTCATTACAGGGAGGCATGGCT